>ATSW01099342.1:0-11743 GCA_000444245.1 Botryllus schlosseri | reverse complement strand
GTAATCTTAGCAGTCTACTCACAACTTTCCTGCAATCCTAATTGAAAACTCCAGACTCCAAGCCAAGCAAGATTATTTTATAAATATATATTTTTTTCTTCATAAATCGATTTCTCAATATTTTTTGAGGGGGCCGCAGGAAGGCTAGCTGGGGCCACATGCGGCCCTCGGGGCCGCGGTTGGGAATCACTGGTAGAGACGGAAGGCTCGATGTAACAGCGTCATAAAAGCCGAACCCTCAAACCCATGGGGACCTTACTGCAGAAGTCTATAAAATCAAAGCTTTAAATTAACCAACAAAAATACAAATGTAAGAAACAGCATCGTGGAGAATATATAATAAGAAATTGGCCATTGCAAATAAAAATTCGCGGTAGCTTGAGGCTAGGAAGTCAAAACTTTTTTTCAAGTTACAAGATGGCAAATTGCTATGTTCAGACGGCTAAGTTATTCCATATTCCGACGTTGGTATACGTGATTGAATTTTGCACAAGAGTGTTAGAGTATACCCCTTATATAGGTGGTTGTTGTTGTTGTTGTTGTTGTTGTTTGTGATATACATGGTGTTTGTCGACTACTATAGTCATTTACACCAGGCCAATTTTCTTCATTTTTTCCCGTAGCTGCCGACTTGTAGCACGGCTCACTTCTAGGCTTTAAGACACCGCTTACACACAGATGAGTTGGCGAGGAGCCTGTATTAACTTCCAACACTTAAGCAATTCTGGAATCGACCTCGGACGACTCGAACCCACAGCCCATTGGTTGCAGCTGTGGATTATACCACTACGCTGTCTCGCCACCCATATTTACGTGATTGAGTGGTGTTTCACAGAAATACTAAGGAAATCTTGCATATATGCTTTCACTCGGTCACTGTGTCGCTTTGCAGTATTGTGTACCCACTATACTCAGCAACCGATAACTTAAAGAACTTACAGGCAACTTGGTAATAATAGCACCTACAGATTAGCCCGACATATTTCAGGTTATCAATATTCAGTTGAAAAAATTCACTGCAAGTAGACAGATTATATTTCGGACACAAGGTAAGGACCAACATGATTACATCGGTCATCGGGCGTAGCGTACATGACTAGGCTTACAGCTATTAGCCGTACGTACGTATGGCATCGTCAAGTCAAAGCGTCATGCAAACTTGCGTTACTTTAGCGTTAAATTCGCGTGACTCGAATTCTGTTGTACCATTCGTGAGGAATACTAGGCGGTTTGAGTTGCCAACTAAAATTAAAAACTGGGTTCCGAGAAAGAATTGGTGAAGTTTACAGTCCGAAACGCTACTGACACTTGAGTATACTCTTACATACGCATGTCAAACTCGGGTTTCAATAGAAACCATCGGTGAGGTAGCAGTTATTTTCGAAAAAACAGATAGATTATGCTTCGACAATGCCCATTTTCGAGGAAAATCGACAGCAACTAATCGAATTACTATGCGCGATTCATTTATTACACGAGGAAATGAGCAACTGTTGGTTCAAAAAGACACTCTCTTGAAAAGCGTTCGCCCAGCACCAATCGCTAAGCTGCTTTGCTGGAGTAACAGATATAGCCATTTACGACCTCGCTCGATAATAATGCTGAAACCACGGCCTAGTTTTCCTTACACCAAGGTAATCGTGGGAGGAAAGGAGAAATAGGACTTTTCAACGACGTCAATTGGAGAATAGAATAGCTTGGTACAATATGTAATATCAAAGTAATCCTCGATATACGAGGTTGGAGTGCGCGAATGCATATTCCTATTACTACCTTCAAATTACTGTTCGCGACGAAAAGTGATGACATTTACTGAAGTTAAGTATCTGCGTATGGCAACTGAGGCCATATATTTACATACGAGATCAGAGGTATTTACTATATTATATGACTAGGTTGTATACACAACACGATTCGATGACCTGAATGGGCTATAGCAGGAAAAAACTACAATATGCTTCCGAAGATCCGCCAGTCTTAAACAGTCCATGCACAATATTAGCGCAGTATAAGCAAGGTCAAATCTTGAATTGGACTAAGCAACCATGAGTGCCGCAGTTTGATGTTGATCATTTTGTATCGCATCGACGCAACAATTATCTAGATATCGACGCCCTTTCTGCGCAGCATCGGTTTATCGACGATATTAGTGGTCTTCCCAAAGCGCTGTGCATGAATGTGCATATCATGACGGCAAGTTATCACGACCGGATGTCGACTGACAGCCTTGCAATATCAACAATAACAAAGCTAAAAAAAAATTAATGTAGTCCGGCTACCTGTACGTGAGTTTTTTCAATACAAGGGTGCTAACTGACGGATCGGCGTCTTTCCGGTTTGAGAATCGGAATGTTGGTGAGATAATTAAGAACGTAGCATGTTGGAATGGCTATAGGCCTATCACTTATGTGTAAGAGAACAAAGTCAAAGTTTTGGTGCCGTTAAATGGTGTTTTCGCATAAACTTCAGAGTTATCGTCATATCTTTTGTCGTCATAATCACAGCACGGTTAAACGGTAATGGTTTGTCACGCGATCTCAGTCGCAGTAGTAGGCTAGCTGGAGGAGTGGTATCTACCAGCAAACAGCTCATGTGAGAAGATAGTCAGTCAGTCAGGTTTATTAGTATTTTCATCGTTTCAAAACATCACAAGACTGCGATACAATGAAAAGATAGGAAGGTGTCGAAACAACTTGGAGTAGCCATTAAGATCAGACACCCACCTTAGCCTATAGGCGAAGTAAATAAGAGGCATGCACACTGAATGAAAAGTAATGCAGAGAATATAAGACCCAAGCGACAAAATGGGGTGGCATGTGGCGGAGGGCGAGGTCGGTGTTAGGTCGTGGTCCGGTAATCCTGAAGACTGGCTAGTATTGATTTAGAAGAAATTGCTTGTATTCGACTTGAATGCGGACATGCTCGACGACTGTCGGATAGCCGGCGAGATGCTGTTCCACAATTGGGGTCCGGCATACTTGATAGAGCAATGCGTTCTCTTGTATTCAGTCCTGATCATATGGTAGTTGTTCTTCGTTGACGCGCGTGTGCTGTACTTGTGCGCTTTTGTCTCCGAGGTGAAGTAGTCCTTGAAATTTGAGGGACATTGACCGCAATGGAACTGATACATAAACTTGGCAATTTCTAGCTTCCTCATATCTTCTAAGTTTAGAACACCAAATCTTTTGAGAAGCGATTTATCAGTTGCACAATGCACATCCAGGCCCCCGTGGGGCTTTGGCAATGATACGGATGATCCGATGTTGAAGTTTTTGCAGTGGGTCAATTGTATTTTTGGAGGCAGCACCCCAACAAAGAATTCCGTATTGTAACTTTGATAGGAATAGAGAGTTGAAGAGTATCAACAGCACGCTGACTGGCAAAATGTAGCTAAGGCGGCGAAATAGACCACATACCTTCGATAGTCGTGGTTTGAGTGATTGTATGTGACTCTTCCAGGACATGTCCGAATCCAGTAAAACACCAAGNTANNTGGCATTTTTAGTGTTGGAAATTGGTTNGCNAGCGATGTNAACGGTTAGGTTATCGCAGGAGTTCACGACCAATAATTGGGATTTCGCANCGTTAACCCGAAGGCTATTATGGGACGTCCACTCATGCACTTTGGGCACTTTGGNCTTGCAATAGCAAGTCTCGCGAGGGTAATGGGTAGACATTAGGTTAATTGTAGCTCAGAAACCAATATATGTGCAAATTTTTGATTCAAGCAGGCGACGGTATAAATTTACACGGAAGATAATCCCCTTGCTATATCACCGCGAAAGTATCGATNTCGGAACGCCGCTTGGTGGCAGTCGTCAATTCTTCCTTTAAATCCGCGCGATACTTTTAAAATGCCGGGTTCGCAGATGACATTACAATTAAATCATTCAGATTTCGGCAAGTTCGTGAATGTTCCCGATTATTGATAACGAAATAGGCATAAAAGCCCGANTCGCGCAAGGAAAGTACCCCGCAACGCACGGCNCCCACCTTTTCAAACACACACCCACACACACACACACACACACATACACGAAAATCCTGCAGTATAACCAAAATTGGTAATATAACATTGTGATATATGACTTTGTGTTGTATCAGCAACGCTTTGACCACCCAAAGCCTTCATTCCGCTTGAANCACGAGTACCAATAGGACTCAAGTTACCGCACAAATGCTAAGCGATACCACGGNGCCTTTCAGTGTGATCCTGTATATCCGATTACGCACGCTCTAATAAAGGCCGGATTTCGGATTGTGATCGTTTTNGTATTCTCGGTCTATTCCAGTACAGCAAACAATGCGATGAATTATGGGATCTTCCTAGATGGATGTGATTTGTAAGGAGCACGAATGTACTGAAATCCTTCTTTTGCTGCATATGACAAAACGTAGCGTTACATAATCTGTAAGCAGTGATAACAGCATTTCTTCATTTTAGTAGATCTTCTATCTATGAAATAGGTCACATTTCGGTCAAAATAGCGTGAGCGGAATTTCACAACAAACTTATGCCAAGGTAGATAGCTGCGCGTTTTACAAGTTCACGGGGCAAACTACGTTGTAGATTTAATGTTGGAATCATAATACGAGATCAAATTTGTTCGCGTTGGAAGCGAAAGAAAGAATAGAAGAATTTATATTCTCGATAACATCTTATTACTTGCTTATATTTTAAAAGCGTGAACTTTTCACATTGCGAGCTTGCCCCAGCAATCGATTTATACTCGATTTCGTATTGAAAGCGAGAGCCCGTTTTGGAGCAACAGAGACACAACAATCTGTTTCAGGGCGTATTTACGTTATTAAGTAAACGTATAACGCATTGATCACCGAAAACCACATTGTATGAAACGCATGGACGGGAGGTTGTGCATTCTTTATTACTAAGCCAATGTAAAAGCCTCGCGGGCAGCTCAGATAATTCGTTACCGGTAAGGAGTACAAATGGCAGTCCAACCGAACCGACAGAGTGAGAAATAGAATCATATGGAACCAATGGATTCGAAACGAGGAAGAAATCGTGAGCTATTCGAATTCCCTACATATTTATAGTGGAGCTTGATCACCACTCAAATGTATATTTCGGTACTACTGCGTAATGTATCGCTCCCGTGAGATCTAGTAAGGATTACACTCGTGCAAATAAATAATAAGGCCCTCGAAAAGATCAAGTATGGACGCAGTATTCACATATTTACTTCTCCAATTTCGGTAAAGATCAATATATTTGTAAATACTGACCAATATCGCCTTACCGTGTTATCCTATCGGTGATGACGACGGAGAGTTTGGCCTGTGACTCTAACAATGTAAAAGGTCCCCGAGTTCACAGCCACATTTTGTCTATCTGATATAAAGCACGCCCGATAATGTTCGTAATGTTCATTGGATTTATTTCGGCTTATCGATTCCGCGCATTTTCGGAAGCCCTTGAGATTACATCGAGGCGCATATTGGCATGTTATGACCGCGCTTGAGGTCATGGCCGAGAGTAAAACTATGTTGTACTATCCTGTCTGGTACGCGTAGACAAGATGTATGATTGTATGTACTACGATGACAATGTTAGTGAATTCATCCTGTTCTTTAAGGTATTAATATCTGTTAGCGTTCACTGACAATTTAAAATACGTCCAAGCTTTAAAGTGATTGATATGACGTAAGATGACATGTGGGAGGTATTAAAGCTCTTGTACAGTCATCACAACCTTATGACACCCAAATATATCAGATGCATTTGACTGTAATTCCGCTAATCCACAGTCAATTTCTAGGCACTGTGAAACCCGGTTTCCCTGAACTGCTATGAAGTAATCCATCGTATTTTCATAGCAAACCGGAAATGCGTGTTCGCAATATATTACTCCAAAATGATGGCATTACATGCAGTATATTATGATTGAAAAGCAGATGCCTATAATAAGTGCCAGCGCAATACCGTGCAATACATGATGAGGAATTCATCGAATTTCAAAGTCTGATGTGTCATATAGGTAGGGGGATAAACATATAATCGTTGGTAGGATTCATGAATTTGTGATATCACATCCGCTATCATTCATATCTCGGCAATACATCATAATATTGTCGTAAACGCGAGTTTGATTGGACTTCTCGATCAGATTTCGACTATTGCATTGCAGCGGTAAATAATTGGGTGCATGGAAAAATCTATCAACAACTGAAACTTCATTAAAAATGAATGCCCTTGACTCACATATCAGATATCGACTGAATTATTGTATATCTTCTATTTACGGGCAGGAGAATATCTCGCACCGGAGCAATTTTATCAAGGAAAATAATATAATTTGTTAACAAAATACTGTCAGCCCCGTGTTTAATAACGTATTCGGTATTGCAGGATGCAAACTTTGCAAATTCGAACGAAAAAATAGTAACCGCAAAAACGTTGTTAATGAAGCAATAGAGATGAATTCCTTCCCCCTCTCTCCCAATTTTGTATTGGTAATGTTATGCAATGACGTCGTCACATTGAAATCAGGTTGCAACTTTGAAGGGTGCATCGTGACGGTGTTCGAGTGTTCAATTCGGCGTACACCAGATACAGAAGTGGCGAGATAGCGTAGTGGTATAATCCACAGCCACGACACCAATGGGTTGTGGGCGCGAGTGCGACCGAGGTCGACTCCAGAATTCTTACCCAAGTGTTGGAGGTTTATCTACGCTCCTCCTCGCCATCTTATCCGCTCAAGCGGTGTCTTATTAAAAGCCTAGAAGTGGGCCGTGCCACAAGTCGGCAGTTACGGATTTAAAATTAAGGAATATCGGCCTGGTGTAAATGACCATTGAAGTCGACAAACACCATGAACACCGCAAAACAACGACAACAACCAGATACAGAAAACGCCACGACAGACTTGACCGCAAATTGTAGAAATCATGATATTTTTGTACTTTAGACCCGTTCTACGGCTGCGCCTTTACTGAATGTTCGCATTCCCCCCAATTTCTAGCATGATCGGGGTACCTGCGTATGATGTTGGATACTTGCAATAAAACTACACACCGATAAATATACTATACTATACTATCCGAAACGGATGTAGTAGGTTTGGAAAACGGCGAATCATGCGCCCATACGACCGAGGGCTGTTGGCTATAACATCGACCCAGGTTCGCGGTGAGTATAGCTCTGTAAACTTACCGCTGCCCGAGATGACAATATCCACATCATCATGAATTTGAATCTATGCGTTACGGCACGACAGTTGATTAATGGGGCCGACTTCGGATTGTTTTATGGATTACCAAGAACTGCGTCTTGATGACATCGCACTGGGGAGCACAGATTATTAAATACTGCAGTTCATTGTCCGGGTAACAATTTCCATGGAAGTTCTGCGATGCATTACGGGGTCAAACGCTACTCGTTTTGTAGATTTTTTTAATCCTCAACATAAGTACTGGGTACAAAACCACCAGATCACGCCCGTGCTAGTATACATTGTAAGCAATGCAGAACAAATATCTTCGTTATCCTATACGACGATCTAAGAGCAAATTATAGAGCAGTATATCACCGAATTCCAGATTTATAGCGTTAGATGTTTGTTTTCGGGAAGTAAAAGCGTAGTGTACACGTCAGTATCTGGTGACTACGCTTTCGTGAAATGAAGCTTTGGCAGGTTGTAAGCCAGCTTGTGTAAATGTGTATTCTGTAAGCGATATCGGAGCTTTTTAGTATTGAGGATCGGTTCAGGAAATATTTGGAATATCCGCTGCTAGGAAGATGTAGGCCCCGTGTCGGCCTATTACGCGCGAACAGAGTTGACATGACAATCATACGAACAAGCAGGATTTCGTAACAAACAAAACCGACCTATTTCGGAAGGTCGTATAGAATCCATGGAATGCTAGAATGTAGAAGACTTGCCTTCGCTGGTGTCAATTGTGCACGATAGCTGTTTATGATCAACTGCGAAAATTGTGCAGGATGTCAAATGGCACTGCTTGACACCAGGTTACCGTTTTCAATAACGAGTGAAGTTACAGTTTTAATGATGCGATATTGCATCCAGCCTTTTCCGGCACGCAAGAGTCATATATTATACGCGGCATAATTGTACGATGTGTATAATGCGCAGTCAAACCTGTACCGCTAGCCATTGACACACAATTCCGTAGTAAACCTTCACTTTATTCACGGTATGCTTGAGTCAAGACTTCTTTATCCTGCCAATGATCAGTCCTTACCGATACACTGGAAATATCGACGCTAATGCGCTGGTTATCGTGATTAAAAGTACGAGAGGCAGTGCTGTGGAGCCTGGGAGAGGTTCACTTTCAGCTCGGAATCGACCGCTTTAATTGCACAAAACTGAAGCCATTCCATCACGAAAACCTAACGCTTAATTTTAGCGTTAGTTAATCGGGGCTTTCATCCGCATTCCCATATCCCATTGTAAGCCGATGAGTATATTCTCGCTAGTCGAACGTCTGTAGTCCGAAATTATTAACGGCGGATAACAGCAATCAGCCATCGGTTATCGCAATAAGGTACCGTCGAGACACCAATACGTGACAATTAAGTCGCACTTTTATGGAGCATAATATGCTAGTGAAATATATTTCGCGTATGATATTTGCAGCATTTGAAGTCTCGATTTGAGATAGTTGATGATTTAGAGGTAACGGATTAAAACTGATTAGCACAGATTTAGTTTTTTTTTTCGCTTCTCCCGAATAGTGGTTCTACTCAATCAAGTGGTTAAAATCAAGCAGAAGTGAATGTATCACGGTAAAATTCTACTAGAGTAAAACATTGAATAGCGCGCTCGGTGATAATACAAATTTGCAAAGAGTATAAGCAGTAGAAAGTATATGGTATGAAATGTTCTGAAGTTAGTAGCTTTACAAGGTAGTTTTAGACGATGCATTTTAAGCTGGCATTTGCCAATTTTCAGATGCAATAATAAAAATTGGACCGCAGTGATCATGATCACCAACACGAAGTGCTATTTCTGTTTCGGTGCCGACATAAGATAACCTATAAAATATATGGAAAAGTATGTATCAACTAATTTCTCCTACACAATTTTCGAAAATAATTATCAAAGGTGGGCCAAAATTATAACCATATGAGAAGTTTTACTGCTCGCATAGGCAAGCAGTCGGAGCGCTAATTTGGTCCCACGCATAGCAACTGCACCTGTACCCGAACAATCAACGAAACAGCTGTTCGCTAACGTTGCCTCTCACAACAATGCATCGAACGCGCTTGGTGTGCCTGCGCAATATCACCGGGTTAATCGTGCTAAACTGTGCCATCACACTTTCTCTGAAAGGCAGGCATTCTGCCGCAGATTCTGCCGGGAAGGAAATGAGATTATTGAGATGAATCTGCAGTCTGCACAGAGCAGCATCGTCGCAAACCCATTGTCATTGAACCTATACACGGGTGCGTTACTTTGTTCTGACAATCTCTGAAGAAACACAGGACCCTTTTTGTCATGTTTGGCCTTGGATCAAGTCGGGAGATTTGACAATAGTAGTATGGAAACGCTACAGTTGTCGAGAAATCGATTTTGGGCCGTATTCTTAGGGCCTGCATATCGGTTTTCGTATCGGCCACAGAACGTACTAGAAAGACGAATGGTCGAATGTATCTTTTAATCTAGAAACATACCCGTGAGGTTTAACGCCTCGCCATATAATGACTATGACGCGATGCCGATAAATACGGATATTATTGGTAATTGGAGTCAAAACTGCCGCTGCGATACAGGAAGCTTGACTATATTTAAATTTTTCAGGTGTTTGAAGTAATAACCTCGATTTTAGTGTTCATAGCTAGTATCATTCAGGAGGTTTTTTGAGTTATGATAACGCAAGGATCGACCAAGTCCAGGATTTTACGCGGTACCGAAGACTGAACGAAAAGGTGAGCCTGTAGATTGCACTGTCTCGAATGTACATTGTTTGCTAGACTGCGCTCTGAAAATGCGTGCCTGAACGTTAGTAACCTAAATCAACGAAGTACGTTCAGAGACATGGAATGCCATTAACCGTGCCAAAAGCTTCAGTACAATCAAATCGGATTAAATGGTTCTATCATCAATAATCGAGGAGTTACTCCCATCTGTGAAACCTGCCGGCATTACAAAGTATCGCCTTAAATATTAGGGTCAGGTAGTATATGTTGCATTACGGGCGCTTCAGTTATTCATGGGTGACTAATAAAAGCAATAGTTGAACTAATATCTGGGATATTATATAAGATATTATTCCATGCCGTCAACCAGCTTACAAACTGGTTTCGCTATCATTAATATTCGTTTATTCAAATTTGAGTATTTTGAATTGGTTCCCCACGCCGAGGCGACGGGTGTTGTGCGATAAACTTTATGTCAGTGTGATGGGTGAGTATTGTCATTTCGGTCTATTAAGTGACTGCGAGGCACTGCAAGATATATTTCCGATATATGAGGTTATGTGTGCAGCAAATCAGCAGTGGATGAACACTGAACAGATTACGATTTGGATAGAGGTAAAGGTACATGCTGAAATCATGACTTCAGAAATTACGTACAATCACAGTACATGAAGGGATAAGATTTGGCCGTTTATGGTTTGGTGCCCGCGAAAAAGTATAGGTAGGGTTGCATTTAAAACAAAAATCAATTTAAAACGAACATATTTTTTATTGTTTTTTTAAGCCATGACGTCAGGAATTTTCAATTGTGACGTAATAGTGAATTGACACTGACAATTGAAAATATATAGCTCCCTTGATGAAATATCTACGTACTATAGCTGTTGAACCGACTATTTTGAGGTTTCCAATCATCCAATATCGTGTACGTCGGCTATATCGGGTGTTAATCGTCCGTAGGCTCATACAACATGTTTTTATTTACACAATTATCGCACAATTATGCAACTTGAAAAAACACAATTTTTTTTTAAGGCGCTCGTTTAAAACACTGTTTAAAACATGTTTCGAACAAAGTGTTTTGAACAACCATTTGTTTTAAATCCAACCTCAAGTATAGGCCTCAACTGATAGCGTTTGGGACGATGACCAACACTCAACTCCAGCATATCCTGTGGAAGTCATCCCTTCTGAGTAAGCCAGGACAGCGTTGCGGTGATATTGGAATCTATGATGCATAAAGAAAGTATAAATATTCAACCAAAACAAGGGTGATTCATGTTTATGAATCAGGCTGGCAGGAGCTCTGCTTTTGGAATATGCACTGCACACTTTATATGGGCGTGGAGAGTGGTTGAATGTTTTGACTACTGTACTAAAACTAACAGTGGATGAAGATGTAACGCAGAAGATTGGTCTGCCAGGTATGAATCCGACCGCAACTTGGGTTATCTACAATCTACATTCTACATTTTGTTCGCAACATTCATTCGCCACTGTTATAGTAACGCAGGTTATGCCAATATAAGTGAGCCAGTTTGTACAATTCGCCAGCTCGTATTGAATGTTGTATAATACAAAAGGAATATACACAGTAACTCGTAGCAAGGTAGCGGCCAATGGAAACGGCAAGTCGAGCAACGACACGTACCGGAAAATTTGAACAGATGATTCGTTGAAATTACCGAAAATTCACAGTACAGTAAAGTCAAACATCCAATGCAAGTGGTTTGAGGTACACCGCCGATGTCATAGCCAGTTTTAGCTATGGGAAGAATCGACTACCTAAGTAAGTGATTCGAATGCGAGTCGCGTATTAATTGACGAGTCAAGTGGAGTATT
>ATSW01099192.1:0-13579 GCA_000444245.1 Botryllus schlosseri | reverse complement strand
TGTTTGCATATGTTTAATGGTTGTATGATAGTCATTCAACCGACAATGTGACATATAATTTTCGAGGTAAATTGGTAATAATGCTGGAGTCGGAGTCGGAGTCGGGAGTCGGAGTCGGTACGTTTAAAGACCCAGGAGTCGGAGTCGGAGGCGGAGTCGATACGTTTAAAGACTCAGGAGTCGGAGCCGGAGTCGGAGTCGGTATATTGAGAATGTGTGGAGTCGGAGTCGGAGCCGGAGTCGGTGGTAAAATTTACCGACTCCACAGCCCTGGTCATGGGGAATCTATATACATGTCTATATTAAATTTGCAGGATAATATTTTTTGCTCATCTACTTGACTTCTCATTTAGAATATGCCAACTTGCATGCAATTTGCAAGATGGATGTCTCTCAACTTTTCAACATTTCTATTCCTTTGTTCCATCATTGTTTTACATAATGGATTTAACTTATAGGTAAGGCGTTGTCTTGATGTCGCAAACCAAATCACCGTGAATTCTGTATTGTCGTAATTTTACCGTTGTAGAATATTTCGAGTTAGTGTGGGCTGTGGAATGTAGTACTTTTTGGAATACTCAAATATTTCTGGGTTTAGGTTACTTGTGCTACTTTCTCACGTCATTTTCAGACTTATTTTACTTTGATATTTCTTAGACTAAAATGATTACTTTACATAATTTGGATTTTGAGAAATTGAGAGTAGTTTGAAATAAGCTTTCCCCACATTTGTGAGTGAAATCGTCATAATAACCGATGGATTCGATCGTATATCAATGGATTCTATTTTTAGAGACTATTCTATGCTGTGTCTATGGTTGTCACAAGTCAATATTACTTTTATAGCTTTGACTCGAGTGATCTCGATTCATTAACAACTCACGTCCTGGTCAAGTCCGAACTCAAGTCAAAGAGAAAATTGCCGAGTTCGAGTCCAAGCCATAGTCTTCCTTGTTTATTATAGAGTTCAAGTCAGGTTCAACTCACATTTTTAACGTTCTTTGGTGATATCAAAGACTCCAATTCATAGGACACCCATTTTTATAAATCAATTTTATAAACCATTGACTTGTTTGAGTCAGTACAGAAAATTACTAGGGTCAAGTCGAGTTGACGGAAGTTCGCGACTTGAGTCATAACAACTCTGGTTGTGTCATCAGTCATTCTAGTTTTGACATGTCTTAGATATTGCAACTTCTATTTGAAATTCCGTACTATATACGCCGTGGCTTCTATTTTCACTTTCACCACCTCTGGTTTTGAATTGATGAAAATGTCAGTAGTGTAACGATGAAGATAAATTTCAAATTTATAAAACTTAAGTACATGCACCATTTTCTTCAAATGAAATTATAAGTTCTGTAAGACAGTATGAGATATCTTGAAACTAAGTAACACAGAAAGCTGTCAAAATACAACCAACAGATGTATGTAGGATCACAGTATTCATTTAAATCTTCAGGATAAGCAAGTTTTGTTACTAATGATGCCACCTCTGTAGCGACATGTCCCCATAAATTTATATTGCTTGTGCATTTTCATACCATCTTTCTGTTTATTGCTTGTGTACTTTCATACTATCTTTCTGTTTTTCTCGCTCTGTGTTCCATGTAGGCTTACATGTATCATACCCATGCTTAAAAATTTTGAAGTGCGTTCTATGCTTGTTGGTAGGGCTTGGTACCTGAGTTAATCGATTTAATATCAGGTAGATTACTGAGTATCGCTTAGTATTTCATTATAGAACTATGATGATTGGTACTGATCATATATGCACCCTAAATGCAGCTACAAAGAAAATAAATGCAATTTTATACTACATATGGATAATATGGTAATTTTTCGACCATGCCGATTGCTTTTCACTTTGTGAACATGCTGTGGGTTGACTGAAATTTTATCACCTGTAACCTGCGTATTTCTATGTATTTCGTCTATTTCGTGATACGACCAATTGGGTGTTGACACTTCCACATTAGGAAAAGACCAACGGCACTGTAACTCTCGTTAATAATATACCTCCTAATGGAAAAGGGCGCATGATCTCAGTACTCGAAAAACATTCGTCTCTCACTTCTCGGACCATAACATTTAATACACGGTTTGGATTGGAGTAGTTGAGTCATCTCGGCGGCTATCCGACAGTAATCGAGCAAGTTCATATTCAAGTCGAAATGCAAGCAATTTCTGCTGAATAAATACTAGTCAGATCTCAAGTTTACAAGACAACGATCTAACATATCGATCTAGACTTCCGTCACGTGTCACCCTATTTTTTCACTTGTCTTTCTGTAAGATCTTCTTTTACTCTTCATTCAATGTGCATGCCTCTTCTTTACATCACCGGGTGTCTGATTTCAAAGACTACTCCAAGTCCTTTCAACACCTTCCTATCTTTCATTGTATCACAGTCTTGTCGTGTTCTGAATTGACGAAAATTTCTAATTCACTGAATGGAATTGTGTCCTACTTGTGGACACCTGAAATATTTTCAAAATATTTACCTCGTTTAAATACCATAAGTCATTTCTGCTGAAACTGAGTCTCAGAGCATCACAAACTACAATTTTATGGTACGTATTTGTTACGTTCCGATTTGGATTTCATGTCATTTTCCCAGGGGTTTGGCGGTTGCCTGATAGGTACTATTTTACTGGTACTGTTCCAGTAGTTTTGAGATCACAAGCTGTAGACAAGGAGTATTTTCCCCGGCCCACAGCAGCAAATTACACTTCTAGTTGATTACGGAACTGTACGAAATATATTGAAGAAATCAAAAATTTCATTTTATTTGTAATTAGATCTTTTAGTCTACAACCCTTTTAGTTATCTTCAGTTACATGTTTATGTCATTCTGCATATTTTCCAAAATTGAAAAAGAGGCTAATTTTCAACCACCAATGAGTTGATGGGATGGTACCAATTTTTGGGCAGGTTTTGTCAATGTTATGTGAGAATTGACGCCACAGTGACATATTACTGCCAAGCATTTGAACAACTTCTGATTTCTCAGTATTTCTCGCATGACATTTAATTCAATCAATATTTGTTAGCTAAAGAATTCAAAGAGCTTCTTGGAGGTACAGAACTTCCATATACAATTGAATAGTATATTCATATTGAAATGAATCCGAATATTTTCGCCTGACATTCGCCAGGGGTAATCGTAAGCAACCAAAACATTTCGTAATTTGTAGACTTCACGTCATACTTTCGACTGCTCTCTTGACTTGAAAATCCATGTAGTGTTCCGTTTACAGAAAAAAATTATTGCGAAATGTGCAGTGAGAAGCTGCTCACCGTAAGTACTATTATAACAAATCAATTATTTGAAAGATAATTTTTTTTTGTGATTTCTTGGTAGAATAGAGTATAATTTGGAATTCCAATTATTTATCAACCATACATTTTACAATAATTTTCGACATATTCCGGAGGATCGGAGTCTTGTGTATTGAAATACTGAGATTGTCAGTAATAATTTAATTTGAATTTCTCATTATTTTTTCATTCTCTTTGTTGACCAATTTTGACCAAAATATGACCTTCTATCACCTATCATACCTGATCAATCCTATACCAACCATTGCGAAGTGTTTGACAACCAGTATTTTGTGTATTTAAATTGAATTGCTAGTGCACAGTGATAGTTTTGGAAGTTGAATTCGAGAGCTGGCAAGGTGACCATTTGGCCATTAAAACACAGTGCCTGCCCGGACCATGGGTCGTGGATTCAATTCCTGTTGGCTTCCCCCCAAATCCGGCAACTGACAAATGAAAACCAGTGATGGTCCCTAGCCATGATTGCAGATGGAAGACTTTCAACATAGAACTTCAACCAAGTCATGATACGGATCGAAGATGTCTCTGGCAACCGTATACGCTGGAAAAACTACCACTACCAACTTTATCATCTTCTTGAAATGTACTTAAAACTGCTGGGACTTCTGTTTGTTGCCACGGTATACTTCTGTAAGAGCAATGCCCTTCCTCATGGAAATTAAAATTTTAGTAATCCGATAGCTGTGGGATCACAATGTTCATTTGCAAAACTGTGAATTAGAATAGGTAATAGTTTGCATTTGGAGTTGGGAATTGAGATTTTCATATAATGTTTTTATCTTTCCCCGTAGCGTCGCATGACTTTTTAGGGCTAACCCACTTCTATGCCATCTTTTCGTATCCACCATACATGTCTACGTTTTATTGCTTTCTGTAGTTTCTCGTCTTTTGCTGAAACGCGAAATGTGCTTGAATCTGTAACATTCAATTTGAGCATCCAATACTATCGTCTGTCACCTAAGCCCAAGAATATCACTCCTCGCTGACGATGATTACATTTTCTTTTATATATCCTTGCGTTAGGAATATGATGATATCGTTGCATGAATATGCTACAACTAGACTCACCACATGTATGATCTTAAAGTTACAGATATTATTCTAAACCTTTTGAGCTAGCTATATATTTTGGTTATAAACTGATCAACGGTGATGGAACATGTTCTGAATATTGGCAAGACGGGTCATGCTCTCGACCTTCTATCGAAATTTGACGAGTTCAGAATCAATCAACAGTATTGCGACTTCATTATCAAAGTGGGAGAAAAAGAGTTCCACGTTCACAAGTGCGTCATTGCCGCAAGTTCTGAGTATTTTGCTAAGATGCTCAATCACAACACAAAAGAGAACATGTTGGGAATGGTTGATTTGAAGCATGTAGATCCCGAATGTGTGATGACCTGCATTGAAATCATGTACACGGGACAAGCCTCGTTTCTGATTCGAAATACGGAAAAACTAATGTATGTGGCGCATTTGTTTGGAGTTGATAAAGTATGCGATGCAATGTCACTTTTTCTGGTGAAAAATCTGGACATAGACTCGTTTTTCGATACCAGTTATATTGCTGAGAAGTATTTCTGTCAGCAATTACAGCAAGCATGCAGAAATTTTGCTTGCGATCACTTCCATTCGATCATGAAAACATCCTATTTCAAGGAACTTGAGTTCGATTTCCTGGAGGATTTGATTTCCTCTGAAGATTTGCATGTGCTGGATGTTATTAAATGCAAAGCGTCAATGATTTGGGTCAATAACAACTTGGATCGCTCTGATCAACTTTTTGCTTTACTGAAGCACATCGACTTGGAAAAAATTCCTGTCTACTATCGTAAATTTTTATCTCAGCAACCAACTGTTTCCAACTCCACCGAATGCATGATGTACATCATGAAGTCACTACCAAAGAAATCAGATGTAGAATCCAGTGATTACAAAGGTCACTGTACTCCTAATATTATAACGGTGGATAAGGAGGTTTCTTGTCTTATGCGGTTTGACATTGACAGGAAGTCTTTGACAGAGCAGCGGCATTTCAATTATGAAGATTGTACGAGACGATTTGAAGTAGTAGTTGTGATGGACTGCTACATATATGTCATTGATAACACGTGGGATTCGTACCGTCGTAATTTTCTTGAAAATGATTCACCCTGGAGAAAACTTGACCGTGCATTTCCAGAATACTATACTGTAGTTGCGCGTAAACCAGGTAAATTTTATTTAGCAAATGATTGTATGATGGATTCATTGGCTCAATATGACACAATCAATAACAATTGGTCGAAGCTTCCCAACAAGCGATCCATAGTGAATGCGTCTGCCTACACTATATCTCAGGATAGACTTTATGCAATTGGTGGTTTTGATTTAAAACAGGATAACTTTGTGCTGGATGTGGAATGCTTTAACTTTTCAACGTCTACCTGGTCAGTTGGACCATCATTACCAGTTGAGAGAGCTCAGGCAAGTGCATGTACATATAATAACGCCATCTACCTTTTTGGCGGAACAACTGTGAACTCCGAGTTGGCAAACGACATTCTTTGGCTACCCAGTGATGAAAGTATTTGGACGATAATTCCAGTACATGAACCCAAATTAGAGCTGTGTTATTTAAATACTCTTTGTATTAGTGGTAAGATTTACATATTTGGTCGATCCTATGCTGATATGCATCCATGCAATAGTATCCTTGAGTTCAATCCCAAAACTAATTTTCTGAGTACGTTGATAGAATTGGAGAGTCATGACCTTGCATCTATTAATCATATAATTTATGCAGCTGCAATTATCTTGTGACACCGCACAATGTTAACGAATCAAATTTTGAGGTTCGTGATTTTGCATATAGCTTACATGTGAGAAAGCATGGCTGTTACTTTTAGTTTTCTGTCCTTTATCTGGTTTTGTATAGCCGTGTGCATGACTCTATCTCCATACTTTTCATCACTATCTGTAAGCCCAGTGATTTTTCAATTCTTGTCCTTACCTTTTCTATTTTACATGTTTTTGTGGTGTTTCGTGATATTTTAAGACAATAAATTTGTTATTATGCTGGAACAAAGAGACGAAAAGCTCTGAGTTAATATCGTAAAGGTTTTCAATGTTTGTTTCGGTCTCCGAAGAAAATCATTGGTTACTCTGCTGTTCTCTCAGAACGTTTCCTTTTCTGCTGGCTTAATGCTAAAAGCGAAGTGCTGTTAAACAAAAACCAATGTGAACCCCAAACCGGGTAAATCGTTGTGGGTTGTGACTGTCACAGGATGGGCATTCGGCATAAAACTACAATAAAATTTGATACCAGCCACTGATGTGCTTTGGCAGCCTCACAAACAGGAAAAACTTGAAACTCTATCACATGAGATGTTTGCTTTAAACGTATGGGACTTCTGTTACCGTATATTTCTGAATGACATACTTTACTTATGTAAGAGCTGTACCCGTTCTCTTGGAAATTGGACTTTTCGTAGTCCAATAGCAGTGGCATCACAATATTCATTTGCATCAGCTTGAAATCAGAATAATAACAAGCCTACATTTGGAGTTTTTGATGATGATTTTAGTGTAACGTTTTTGCATTTCTCATACCGTCACATGCTTTTTGAGGGCTACTTCACTTTTATGCCATCTTTCTTTAATCCAGGGGTTCTCAACTTCCCGTATACCACAGGCCGCATTTCAAAAGCAAAAAACGCTGCGGGCCGCAGACCATGGTATTTGTAGGTTACTATTAAATTTAGGCTACTTTATCCTATTTACCAATCATATACGGGCATTTAGTAGTTTTTATGCATTCTAAAGCCTTAATAGACAGCGTTCATTTGTTTGCAGTTGCTGTCTCTTGTTAGAATATGTGATATTCCAAAGTGCATCCCTCGATGGAGCGTGCATTGCGTTCGTTGACAAGTCGGTATGTGCAATGTGCACACCTTCAAACCCTTCCACCAGAGACCGACGACCCTGTTTCACTGTTCGAGCGAGTAAGCTTAAAATTATGGTAGCTTTTTCGTTTGTGAGGCCATTATCACTTTGAGTTTTGTACGCAGCACATGTGAGTGATATGAGAAGTCTGGCGATCGGGGTCATTTCTGAGCAAACCAATCAACTCTTATCCATTCCTTCTATGGCTGCAGCCATTATACTCACCAATAGTTACAGCAGTCTGCTTTGTCAAATTGATGTTTTTGCAGGTCCCCTCCCCACGTATGCCCTGGCAGGGTTTCCTCTATAGATATGTCCACTCTGATAAAATACAGCGACATGATTATTAGTTATGCAATGTCAGTGGCTTCGTCCAATGCTAGTTTAAAATAGTCTACGCAGCCACGTGTTTTACAACATTCGTCAAAAGATTGTTGTTACTCTCCCGGCCATGGTTGAATCACACAACTGACTGTAATCAAACCCGAGCATATATCAATCAACCGGGGCACTTCAAAGAATGAGAATGATCAAACGAAACAGAGACGGTACGATAAGAGAGCTAAGAAACTTGTTAATAGCCTATGTCAGAATGATGTCCCAATAGAATAATTGTGTTCACAATGAAAGATGTCGTGGGCCGCAAAATAATCGTATTCGGGCCGCGGGTTGAGAACCCATGCTTTATTACTATCCAATGTGCATTCATGCAATTCATTACTCAATTAAAAACAATACTTTCCATTGAAAACATAAGAAGTACTGCTCATCTCGGTTTAATTGATGTATAGATCAAATTTGTTTGGCCCAAGAATATTTCTCCGCACTGACATGTACGAACACATTTTCTCTTTCATCCATTTGTCAGAATTACGAGGAAATTGTTGAATAAATGTAAAAACATGCTATTTTGCAATGTTAATAGTCCTCCATGACCAAAGTCATCTTTGTGAACAATTGAACTTGACCATGTGTATGATTTTACAGAAACAGTTTTTGTTGTCCTATCTTGAAGTTTTTGAATAAGCTATATACTTTAGGTTGGCTAAAACTAGTCCACTGTGATGGAGCATCTTTTAAACATATTTCAGGACGCCTAATGCCCTTGATATTCTCTCGAAATTTGACAAGTTCAGAACCATTTAACAGTACTGTGACTTCATCTTCAAAGCCAGAGAAAAGAAGATCTCTGTTTACAAGTGGGTCATCGGCCATTTCTGATATTTTGCAGCGCTGGTGAAGTACGGCGCTAAAGAGAACAGACTAGGAATGAATGATATAAAGCAAACAGATATGGAATGTGTGATGACTTGCATTAAAATCACATACACTTGACAGGCTTCTTGTATATGTGACATTTGTTTGGGACCAAGGAAGAAGGTGATGCAATGGCACTTCTCGACGAGCGAAACCATTATATGGACGCCAGGAATATTGCTTATAAGTATTCCTGTCGGCAACTACATAAGCAAGCATATATCTGTTTTTCTCATGATAACATCCATTTGAGCATAAAAATGAATGATTTCAAGGAACTTGAATTCGAATACCTTGAGCAGTGGTTCCCAACGTCTTTTCCTTCATTACCCAGTTCTGATTTTTTTTAGGCTTCATTCTCTGCAACCTAAAATTTGTCTATTCACTATAGTCACATTTTCTTTTATTTTTCGAAGTTGCGGAAAAAGGATCTGCTCACCGTAAATAATATTATTTCCAATTGCTGGAATCATGATCCCAGGACGAGTATGGCCGTAAGGGTTTCATAGTCCGACCCCGGGATGTATGACCGCACCGCCGGGCCAGTATCCCATGCATAGCCATGGTGGCGAGGGCAATCTTGTGGCCGCAGACTCAAGCCCCTCAAAGCCTGGCTATGCAGACTCGTTGCACCAGTTTGCGAAAATAAGAGAAACTGAAGCAAAACGAGATGGGTTTCTATGTGTACCACATAGTCACTCTGGCAAACCTTACAGGGGGAAGTTGGCTGCGGTCCCTCCAGACCCTTGAAAAAAATTCAATTTTTTAGCAACCATACATTTTACCATAATTTACGACATATTCTGAAGGATCGGAGTCTTGTGTATTGAAATACTGAAATTGCCATTAACAAATTAATTTGAATTTCTCATTACTTCTTCATTCTCTTTGTTTGCCAAAATATGACCTTCTATCACCTATCATACCTGATCAATCCCATACCAACCATTGCGAAGTGTTTGACAACCAGTATTTTGTGTATTTAAATTGAATTGTTAGTGCACAGTGATAGTTTTGGAAGTTGAATTCGAGAGCTGGCAAGGTGACCCTTTGGTCATTGAAACACAGTACCTGCCCGGACCATAGGTCGTGGATTTAATTCCTGTTGGCTTCCCCCCAAATCCGGCAACTGACAAATGAAAACCTGCTGGAAAAACGACCACTACCACCTTTATTATCTTCTTCAAATGTACTTATAACTGCCGCGACTTCTGTTTGTTGCCACGGTATACTTCTGTAAGAGCAGTGTCCTTCCTCATGGAAATTAAAATTTTAGTAATCCGATAGCTATAGCCGTGGGATCACAATGTTCATTTGCATAACCGTGAAATGAGAATAGTTATAAGTTTGCATTTGGAGTTGAGAATTGTGATTTTGATACAATGTTTTTTCTTTCCCCGTAGCGTCGCATGACTTTTTAGGGCTAACCCACTTTTATGCCATCTTTTTGTATCCACCATACATGTCTGCGTTTTATTGCTTTCTGTAGTTTCTCGTCTTTTGCTGAAACGCGAAATGTGCTTGAATCTGTAACATTCAATTTGAGCATCCTATNCTATNGTCTGTCACCTAAGCCCAAGAATANTACTCCTCGCTGACGATGATTNCATTTTCTNATATATCCTTGCGTTAGGAATTTGATGATATCGTTGCATGAANATGCTACAACTAGACTCACCACGTGTATGATNTTANAGTTACAGATATTATTCTNAAGCTTTTGAGGTAGCTATATATTTTGGTTATANACTGGTCAACGGTGATGGAACATCTTCTGAATATTGGCAAGACGGGTCATGCTNTCGACCTTCTATCGAAATTTGACGAGTTCAGAATCAATCAACAGTATTGCGACTTCATTATCAAAGTGGGAGAAACAGAGTTCCACGTTCACAAGTGCGTCATTGCCGCAAGCTCTGAGTATTTTGCTAAGATGCTCANTCACGACACAAAAGAGAACATGTTGGGAATGGTTGATTTNAAGCATGNAGATCCTGAATGTGTGATGACCTGCATTGNAATCATGTACACTGGACAAGCTTCTTTTCTGATTCGAAAAACGGAAAAACTAATGTATGTGGCNCANTTNTTTGGAATTNATAAAGTATGCGNTGCAATGTCGCTTTTCCTGGAGAAAAATCTTGATGTANACTCGTTTTTCGATTCNATGTATATTGCTGATAAGTATTTCTGTCAACNATTACAGCAAGCATGTAGAGATTTTGCTCTCTATCACTTTCATTCGATCATGAAAACGGACGATTTCATTGNACTTGAATTCGATTTCCTGGAGTATTTGATTTCCTCCGAAGATTTGAATGTGTTGGATGTTGTCAAGTGCAAAGCGTCAATGATTTGGGTCAATGACNACTTNGATCGCGCCGATCAACTTNTTGNNTTANTGAAGCACATCGACNTGGAAAAAATNCCTGCCTACTATCGTAAATTTTTATCTCAGCAANCANCTGTTGCCAAATCCACNGAATGCATGACGTACATCATGAAGTCACTACCTGAGAAATCAGATGTAGAAGCCAGTGATTACAAAGGAGACTGTACTCCTAATATTATAATGGTGAATGAGGAAGTTTCTCGTCTTATGTGGTTTGACATGGACAAAAANTCTTTAACAGAGCGACGGCATTTCCATTATAAAGATAGTATGAGAGATTTCAACGCAGTAGTTGTGATGGACTGCTACATATACGTCATTGATGACAATTCCAATTTGTACCGACGTAATTTTCTTGAAAGTGATTCACCCTGGAGAAAACTTGAGAGCGCATACCCTAGATACTTTTGTGTAGTTGCACGTACACTGGATAAATTTTATTTAGCAAATGATTCTATGATGGAGCCTTTTGCCCAATATGACACAATCAATAACAAGTGGTCGAAGCTTCCCAACAAGCNATCCATTGTGCATTCGNCTTCTTGCACTATATCTCATGATAAACTTCATGCAATTGGTGGTTTTCATTCATATGTGGGAGACTTTGCTCTGGATGTGGAATGTTTCAACTTTTCAACATCTACTTGGTTAGCTGGACCATCATTACCAGTTGAGAGAGCTTATGCAAGTGCATGTACACATAATAAGACCATCTACCTTCTTGGTGGAATAACTGTGAACTATGAGTATGTCAACGACATTCTTCTGCTACCCAGTGATGAAAGTATTTGGACGATCATTCCAGTACAAGAACCCAAATTGAAGCGGGTAAATTCAAGTACTTATTGTATCGGCGGAAAGATATACATATGTGGTGGATCCTATGATGATATGCTGCCGTGCCATAGTATCCTCGAGTTCAATCCCATAAGTAATTTTCTGAGTACGTTGATAGGCCTGGATAATGGTGACTTGGCATCTCTGAATCAAGAAATCCATGCCGCGGCAATTATCTTGTGACACCACAAAACGTCAACGAATCAAATATTGAAATTCGTTATTTTGCATATAGATTGCCCCTGACACTGTATACATCATGCGAGAAAGCATGGCTGTTTCCTTTAGTTNTCTGTCAGTTAACTGTGGTTTTGTTATACGTTGCATTTCATTACTTTAGAAGAATGCGNGGACTTTTTCTTGGACTTCATCAAAACCNAAAATGCAGTNGGCTATGCACGCTNNAATTTGTGCTAACAATGATATCTTCTNTGACCCGATGTATAAGATCAATTATNTTCAATTATTCATGCATTTAAAACATGAAATGTATTCTCCATCTCTGTTTAATTGGTGTATAAATCAAGTTTGTAGAGCCCCAAAAATATTTACCCTCNCTGGCATGTACGAAAAGGCCTACTTTCCTCTTTTATCCATTTGCCACTAATACGACGAAATTGTTGGATAAANNTTCTGTCCAATATATTTTTCATTTCAATACCTNTCGATGTTAATATTCCTTCATGACCAAACTCATCTTTGCATACAACAGTATTTGCGNACCCCTTTTNGACTGTCACGGACCTTCGCGGACCCCCTCAAGTTTTCATTGAAAATTAGCTCAATNATCGTGCAACCGTCATCTNTCTTGTACAAATANTAATTNTAGGNTAGGGATAAACANCCCCAAAATGACTTTTCTTGGAAATAACTTCACNCNAACGCGATATGTTTAAAAATTGAGTAGACATTTNNTATTTCNAAGCGANTNNTGCNGCTGTATTGATTGTCGTGAAAAGNCGCGTCTTCNATTTGATATGANCGAGTGGCGNTCNAAAATNCATTNNCAAAAAGATATNTTGGNAGANAATGTCATATTAANGTGNAACGCTTCCGACNACAGCTTTTGGTGTGATTTTTTAATNAACAACAGATCACGTCCAGCCTAGTCATTTCTATCTAGCNTCTCATNTTGAAGTTATTCAGTGGTNNTATNGCAGGAGAAAATGGATTTNGNGGCGNGGTTACAATTGCTTCATTGAAACAGATTAGGAAAGAAAGTNAGGAATTTNTATTTCAAACGACTGTTTACTAATNTNCTGAGACTGACGAATCCAGAATTTTTGCAAAGATTTCNAAGTTGCCCTGTTTGACCTTGCTATGTCCAANATTTCNGCCAGCCCCAACAAAACATCTCTAAACAGCAATATGTTTGCATAGANAGGCTATNGGCAATTTGACAATNACAATTAGTTTGCACANNCGGATATTTCATCTCAGACGACCATTGTAATGATGAAAGTCCNAATGTTTTAGCAATCATTAAGCGAAACTGTCTCACACCACTAATTTAAAAAAATAAAAATTAGGTTATCAATCATTTTACAAACTTTGAGGTTTCGCGGACCCCCTGAAAATGCTTTGCTGACCCCCAGTTAAGAACCAGTGATCTAAGGTGTTGTCACACTACGTGCATGATTGCCTTACATCACTATCTGTAAGCCTTGCTACAACTGCTGAGACTTCTGTTTGGTGCCATATATTTATAAACAATGTACTTTCGTAAGATAAATGCCCTTCTTCATGGAAATTAAAATTTGGTTACGGTATCCGATAGCAGTGGTATCACGATATTCGTTTGCATCATCGTGAAATCAGAATAATAAC
>ATSW01099168.1:0-25228 GCA_000444245.1 Botryllus schlosseri | reverse complement strand
TCTATTCCAGTGGTTCTTAACGTCAGAGATATCCCAGCGGTGGGCGATTTTGGGAAACAGGGGGCTACTGGGTGTGACAGCGTAGGAAGGAGGCGATAGGGGGTGAAAATGTTAGAACGTTCAGTCGGATATATTTAATTACCCGGCACATGGATACCGACACAAAATACAGGTGAAAATGGGTTATTTCGGAACCGCCGCGAAAGTTAACTAAAAAATCAACTCGCCACAAACCATCCTCAAATACCGGGATTTTCAGTAACGACATAAAATGTTGTCTCTATTAGTCAATTTACCAACGATCAGAGTCGGCTGTATCATTGTCCTCTTTCTCGGATCCGAAAATATGTGGGGTGGGGCCAATAAATATATGTCGAGCTTGATAAGGGAGCGAATAGTCGAAAAAGGTTGGTAACCACTATTCCATTCGAATGTTTTTACTTGCGTACATAGCACTGTCCGAAATTTACGCCATCGCCTGTCGACTATGATGGGTGCTAACCGCCCTTTTCCTTTCACAATAGACTCTATTCATTTGTTTTTGTTACCATGAAAAAGCAGGCATCAGCTCCGAAAATATTGTTCATTCACCATCAACGTCTAGCTCTAGCACTTCCCCTTATACCTTATTGCTAATTATAATATTATTAGAAATAATTTCTGCTGCTATAGGTGAAATTGTGATCCGTTTTATAAAAGTTGACAATTTTCTCGTTGTCTAATTCTACCCGATGTAGCTCGGCGTGATAGCGATGTTTTCTTTGCACTCTACTTGCTAACTACCATCTTTCAACTTGGTAAGACAATGCGGTGAGATTGGAGGCTATGCAATGCATGCATGTTTGTAAATAGCATGTCACAACAACCTAACGCGGGCGTTTTGTATACCGATTGCACACGCTAGCCATTAAATCAATGACCTATATCTAGGCAAGATGTCACAATCAGGTGGAATTCCGATTAAAAACTTGTTCGCTGACTTTCAAAATCGGCCTGAAACAAACTCCTTTGTCGGACAAGTATCTTCCTGTCTATTAGCTGTTTTGGTCTATGAAATTTCGTGTCCGGAAACCTTGGTATGATCCGGGCTGCTAATACCAGTTGAGACATGCGGAGTGCTTCAGTTAATTACTCCGCTTGTCGGTTAGCGGTCTTTGATTACTACATTTTTGCGGCTACATCCATAGACTTGAGGAATCGCTCAAATGTAGTCAAGTGCGTCGGAATATTTTCGGCGTACCACTGCGCGCTGGCGTAGCAGTTAATTGTCGGGATGCTCTCGTCGTGTCTACAGGTTTGCTAAGAGGTAGAGGTCTTTATTCGGACAGCTTATCTGTAGGCCATTGCGGAATTACCTAGAAACCTCGTCAGAGGCATGGAGATGTACCTCTTCAATAACTCAGGCTCCCAGAGCATGTGCTTGTGCAATATGTGCAATGTGCATGTAACCAAATATATCTCAATCCCTGGTTGATTAGTAGCTGTTGTCAATGAATGTGTGTCCGTATGAAGGCCGTGTCGTAAGGCAGGTAACCAAAGTATGACCTACTGCAGTACTCTCACGTGTGTCACTCTTCCTCACAATTTAATTAGTGATATATGTCAACGATGTACTGACAGTGTGTATACGTTTTGTTAAATGTCTGCTCGAAAGCTCATACGGGTTCGGCCTCACCTGCGACGGCCATCGGACATGTAATTGATCAAAATCTTGTATTTTCAACATGAAGTAGTTCTCGGGTATGTCACTCTCGGTCGATGCTTAGCGTAATTACTCCGAGTTCGTGGTGTTATGATTTCACAAAGGCGGTACAGATAACCTGCTAAGCCTTTGTTTATGTCTATTCTACGAGCCTGTGGAGTGGTACCCTAGCGCACAGAATGTATGGAATCGTTGTACTATAAGGCCAATATCCTCAAAATATGGATACCATGCTCTGTGCATAAGGTCCTGAATATAGGAGAATATGAAGAAGTCCGGTGCCCCGTCTTTCCATTAAAGGCCAGGAGTGCGTCCTGTTCCAAACCATCTCAATGTCTTTTATTGAACTTGGCGGGAAAGGAATTCGCAAGACACTAATTTCGAACTTGGTGTGTCTGTAGAAAACAACCAACACTGCAGCCTCGTGTTATTACTCATCGGCGATGTCAATCCGCGCAATCAAGCTATTAACCGTTGTTTTTCAGACTCCTACACGAATACACGATAGTATAGTAGTTTGACAGTTTGATTTTGATAGGTTTATCTCCAACTGCAGTGTTTTTTAGATTATCTAATCCTCCGTCTCTAAAGAGGCGGGATGATTCAGTGCCGTTAAAATGTAAGGCTACATTTGGCCGAACGTTCAAATCGAGGGTGTAAGATTTCGTGTGCGCAATGCGCATTCCTGTTTACGATGCGTAGCCCGGGTCGGAATAAACCTCATTAATCATTTCGACATTAGAAATACACGCGCAAAAATAGTTCGTGAACTCTCTCGGCTCAGGCCTAATGCGAACACAGAATAGTAGTTACCGTGTAGTTGTTATACGTACAATCTGATCCTCCGTTCTCTTGTCTATCTGGCAAGGTCAAGCCCGAGGTTGACTAGCTAAATTGTCGCACTGTTACGTCACGGGGTCACAGGTCTATGACATCGCAGATTGGTAACTGCTGTCACCATAGTCCGACATTGGCGCGAAAGCTTGTTGTTGTTTGCTGTTACTTTACCTGCGATCACTTGTTGCGTATTTTCCATGGGCTTCATTTTGGATCATTGGTCCTATACATTTGTCAACTCTTAGCCGTTAATATGTTCTTAATTATGTGTTTGATTGCCAGGTTTCATGTAACGCAGGCTGTAAGGCTCGATTCGCTTCGAATGTCGGTGCGTTTCTCTCGCGTAGCCGCGCTTTCAATATTGTTTATGATATTATAGTTTCTGTTTGAATGGACTTTTTCAAAAAACAATCGCTCATCGCGTTTGCATAAACACAGACTCGTAGCCGAGCTGTGTCTCGCTCCGATGAGTCCCTGTAGTTTAGCCGCCGTGTTTTCTTGAACGCGCTCCAGTTACCTCACGACTTGTATTGTTTTCACAATCCTCTTCGCGTGTTATGTAATTCGTATCTAACGGGCCAAGAGATTCCCTGAATTTAGCAATGTACAATACGCTGTGTTAGTAGGTGGTGTTGCATGTGTTACTTAGTGCGCGGCACATCTTTTAGTCAGCTTATGTAGGCTTGTCGCTCACGAGCTAGCATGTATCATAAATCCGATTTGTGGTGGTTCTACGATCCGCATGGTAATTACAGTTCATTCTCACCGGCGGGATTAGAAAAGTCTAAATATATCCGGCGTGCTTCATGAAATTCGTTGGAATGCCTATCCATCGCTGGAGGATATTATTTTCTACGGCGCTGTTTAACGGTAGATAATGTACGAGGTATTTATCTGCCCGTGAACAATTACGTTTCGCGGTGCGAGAAATAATGAGTTGTGGCTACTTATCAGTATAACTGTAGTGTTAGGAGGCTTGCGTTGAAACCCGCTGCAGCCTGCGATGTTGCGCTAGTGCTGGCGAGGCAGTGAACTTGTAATGTCAGTAATCCGCTTAGTAAGTTCTAGCAAGCGTGTTATTTCATGGATAGGTTTGGTGCGAATGGAGTAAGCCGATTACAACATAACAAGTTCTCTGTGTCAGGCTTATTTTGCAAAGGACTGCGGTGCCGCGTTACCGACGCGATTGGAACGCATCAATCACAGCGTATGTGTCCCGTAAGGAATCGTTGTGCATGTCATATTTTGCTTATGCGAGATTATCCAAAAATGTTTATTCTCGAAATTTCGATCATCCTCAGTTTTGGATTAAATCCTTCTTCAATACTGATTAGCGATCAACTCGTTACGTACTATGTACTTGAAAACCATTATATCGCTACGCAGTGCTTGTGATAGTCGAGGACATAACAGTTGATGAGTGCCTTGTTTTTGTGATATAGAAGGTTTTTATACAGTGTAAGTTCAATCCAATTAAGCTCAGTGTAATAATATAGCTCTAATAGCAGTTACAAAACTACAAATGACTAAGATTGCGATAAACATGACGAGGCTGTACTACATTTTCACTGGCTAGACGCTGAGATATAAAGTGATTTTCGTATAGTCTACCAACGATTTCTAAAATAGATCCAGTTCATCACGTTGATGGTGAAAGCGTCTAATTAATTCTAGTTCTTGATTGAAATAGCACTTCGTGACTGCGTCTGCGCTAGTCTTCAGTAGAAAAAAATACAAATTTAATGAAACGTTTGAATAATCTACTACCGGATTTTAGGTCGGAATCTCCTGGTTCTGTCTTTCACGTTTCAGTGCGGTTTTCCTATGTAGCCGTTATCAAGATTTGTGTGGGAGTTAGCGATCGCCGCAACACTGCATGTGGGATATGATTATGATTACTCTCATTATCCCGATGCCATACTACTGCCATCAAAATCAGCAATTGCGTTAATTAATATTTTACGATCCCATTTCAGATATGATTGGGCGATCCACTAGACATGATGCGCTTTATATATTCGCAAAACTGGCGCCAAGCACGTTGGTAGCCGCGACAGTGACCAAGCCGAATTTACAATGGAGTCCTGTGACTCATAAACCATAGTCCATTCGGAGTAGTATTCATTTTACGCAGCCACTGAGTCAACTCCATCCTAGCATCTTCTCGACTGGCATACTGGGTTTATGCATGAAGTGCGATTTTAACTTCACAGGGCGAAGTTGTCGCGTACGCGGCAGGCTGGTAAGCTTGTGGAAGCCGCTGGTAAACTTGTTTGTGAATATTCGGCGCGAGATTAAGTTGACGGTCGGCAGGCTTCGCTGAACACGGGGGCAAAAGTGCTTTTGAAGCGTGCTTTTTCCCAGTCAAGAGTTATGGGCTAATTGACTTTGGTAGTTGGGGTAGGAGATATCGAACAGGTAGCTAAAACTGGATTGACGTATGTTGACGTATGTTCGGCTAGCTGGTGATAACATTCCATCATATTCTCACGGGTTAGATATTGACATATAATTATAAACCAGTGATGAGCATCGGAGCGGAGTCGGAGTGGATTCGGAGCGGAGTTTTGCCGATTTTGTGACAGTCGGAGCGGAGTCGGAGTTTACTACAGATATTTTTTCTGAGAATTTCGTAGTATTGTAACTTTTGTCTCCGATATCTTTGGATAGCTCTGACCAGAATACACTATTGATTATGACTACAAACCAAAACACAGACAGTTGACCCCTTGTAAAGTTGTAATATGACGGGTAAGATGCAAAAATGATTGTTAAGTGCATAAAAATCAGCCATCTGCACTGCAATTGGGGACTGGAGAGTAAACAATACTATGAGGCCAACCATATTATCACATGTACCATGTACCGTGCTTGCTACTGTTTCGGATACTTGACGAGATTCGTCGGTGTATCTCGGAGTCTGGGATTGAGCTCTTCGGAGTCGGAGGAAGTTTTCCTCAGACACTTAAGTTGTCGGAGGGATTCGGNGTCTCGAAAAGCACCATCCGCTCATCACTGTTATAAACAGGGCTGAACAAAATTGAGTACTTCAGTTATTCGATNGCGAATCGAGTCTACTATTCCAGTATCGAATNCATAGCTTTTATGCGGCCACAAAGATTACAATGTCAGTCTACAACTCTACATCATGATTTGGTATTTTTCGACCATGCCAATANCATTCAACTTNTGAAGCTGCGCTGTGGGTTAATAACGACTTCTCAGACATATCATATTCACNNACGTACCTATATAGTGCAACGTGTTTCGTATGCTTTGATACAAGCAATCGCGGTTTACAGTCAAATAGCATCAAACTATAATTNTCAGTGACAAGAAGCTTATCATTTCAATACTCGAATCGTGTCCAGCGCTAATTGTAAANAGTGAGATGTCGGTTATTTTCCCTTGTGTTTTACCCGTTATGCTNTCAGAATATGTGACTTNACGATGCAGACCTACATTTACATTTTCATGGGTTGCAAACGAGGTTGAGTGCCGCACTGGGAACCCTTCGGTAGCATTACACNATAGTCGGTACTAGCGACGTTTGAAATTAGATATCTCAAAACCGANTCCTNGTCTTCATGTCAGTTCGCGTGGCACGCTTGCCGGGACTCGTCACTGGAGCGATTCGTTTCGATGAGGCAAAAATAGGCGGAAATAATTGCGTTCGCAACACGCCTATTTCTTCACTTGAACTACTTCGTCAATGTATTGAATGCAGGCCGCTGTGTCGGCATTCGGGTGTGACCNTANTNNGTTGTATTACCGGTACTGCCCACACCACCACGTTTGTGATTGGGTTTTGCAATGCGTCACGATTCTGCATTGGAATCATCGCACGCCTGTTCGGTGGATGACGAATAGTGATTTGCAGGCACGTNACGCAACGCAGACCGTGTTAGTNGAATGGTTACATCACAGACAAAAGAAATNAGGATTTTGTTGCNTTGTTACTACGTAGCGTTGCTATGATTTTACATCNAACAAGTNTNATAGTATTCAGGCTGGTNCAAATTACAAATCTNGTTAGTTGGCGGTCAATGGATTACTTTTTTGAGTAGTTTTAGTTCTAGTTCCGTATTTCGTTGNCGAATAATTATCAAACACGTGNCGCGTGANTCGCTANCTAAGAGTCATCACTACTANAANTGGCGTAGCCAGGGGGTGGGTTTTGGTNGTCGAACCCCCTCCCATTTCAAACTTGATCCGATTCCGATAAAATAAAANTGATGAGTTGNTTCCGAATNCAATCTAATTAGTTGTGTTTAGTTAGTTAGTTAGTTAGTTAGTTAGTTAGTTGCAGATTTTTNAAGCTGGGTAGNTCTAGTCATGAGCTTTGAGAAGCGAGTNGTTCTAGTTCTACTTGCGCATCGTGAAAATTCAGTAGTTTGTAAAATTCTGATAGTATTCATTGCGTTGAACACTGCAAATGCTTCTCTACTGATGAGATTTCCCATCCAAGCATATCCTGACGCAGAAGCATGCAACGTTCGGGCTGACCACATTGTTCGCTTACGTTCCGCAAATTTTGATATTAATCTTATAAATTTCGCCTTTCTGAATGTCATAGGTTTCAAACGCCTAGTATTGTAGTGAACACTAAATTCATCGGCAGAAAAGTGCTGTAACTCTATCCAGATACCCAATCTTCTATTGGGTCGCGACTATTATGGACTGTCTTATGACCTAATAAAAGACAAAAGGTGTTTATTCTCCNTAAAACAAAAACACGGCACACTACAAGACTAGTCGATATTCGGCGGGAATTGCGATATAGTAGCAGATTAACGGCGTGGAACGGTGCGGTAGAACAGTGACAGTTCGTCCAAGGTTACAACNTAATGTTCGGCGTGAGCGTTAGCTGCGACAATTTCGGTGGCGATTATGACAAGCGGTGAACGATTATCGCCCTCTGCAATGTCGAAACATGCGTACGTCTAATTATTATCACCTGAATATGACAGACAGTGTTAATTACTGCGTNTTCAGTACTTTGTAACGCGGCTTTTATGTAGCATGATAGGTTACAGGACTTGATNCATACACGCAGTGTAGCATTCCGGATTTTTGACTTNATTTATTACCGTACCAGCACATTAATCACAATTGAGTATAATATCTAATTATTTGAGTGTATTAGTGAGATATGATTCTTTAAAACTATTTTCAGATTTCCAGATTGCGTTGATNTATCAACGAGAACTATAGTTTCGATACTGGTTTATAATGAGGAAGACAGTAAACCTCGATTAGTCCTATCGCAGCATATAAAATATGTAGTAGGAAGCTATGTACGTTAGTGAGAATGTCATATCCGTCAAGCCGTGATCGACCCACAGCATTGCCACAAAGTGCAATGAAATAGGTACGGTCGGAAAAATACAGGTCGCATGAATAATTTCAAATTATACATACTGTAATAATATGATGTATTCTAGAATTTGTGTCGGATATCTTCATATCGCTGACTGTTGCTGTTCTTAAATATCAAGATATTCTTAAATAGTACTTGGTGGGCGGATGTTATACAGCTGCCATGTCGAATTGCTTGGATCCAAACATGATAGATCTGATATCGTTGGAAATCGGCGGACGCGGCAATCCGTTGAGAATGCCTCAACCTTCAAACGGGCATGTCCCAGTCAATAAACACAACGTCGGCCATTTCAATCGACAGGATGTCGGATATCCCATGCAGCAATCACACCGCGGGATTGTTCCAGAATTGAGCCAGTATTCTGCTGATATTACCTGCCAGCCTATGAATGTAACATACTCCCATTCCAACGCTATGAATGTATCGACGCCTTTCACATCACCACAAGTCAAGACTGAATTTACACAGTCTTATCAGTATCAAGGATATCCCATGGATTCGGCGCCTTCATACTCAAACATGAATGTATTTCCAACTGACAGACCTAGCTATTCCCCCAACCAACAACTGACCCCAGAAATGCCCCAGCCTTCCCCTCAAATTCCTAATCGTTCCCCTCCTGGTTTTGATTTCGCAAAGTTCGCCATGATGCCTTCGAAAGCCATCGATAACATCTACGCGGACTTGTACCCGAGCTATAAACCCAGGCCCGCCCCGGCCCCCGGTCGTAATTTCGTGATCCCCAGTCCTGTGGGGTACGGGAAGGGTCCGAATCAGTATAATTATCAAATGGAACAGTTTCAAGANCGCGACAGACAAGACGGATATTACGAACGCAGGGAGCCAATGGCCTACCACGCTGGAATGCATATGCGCAANGGAGGTTCTGTATTATTGCATCGGTTTTTCGAGCTCCACTCTTTCTTGCCTCACGTTGTGTACTGTAGCACTCAACTTGAGTCACTTGACTTGACACTGATTCTTATGAAGGTTGAATAGTATATCGTAAGCGACTAGCAGACTTTAGATATACAATNTTATTTTGATATTTTCAATTCTCTACTAGTTACCGACGATTACCCGTGACAAGTATTCATTTAGATACCATCCATTAATATACTGAAGTAATGTACCCCAAAGAGTCTCATCTTATGGAGATATATCACAGTGGTATGGGGGGGTGCTGTTTTCGTTTGTCACCCTAATGAATTCCCAAAAAGGTGGTACAGGAAATAGAGCCCAGTTCACCTTAAGAATATAGGTGTTTGACTCGATTTCCCCGTTTGGAAGNGNTGTGACGTATTTTCCTCCCATGGATTCGGAGTGTGGTATGGATCTTCTTGGGGTGTGTCGGTATGTCTTCCATTGTCTGAGCTGTGCGTGCAATGTATGTAAGCCTAATCCTTTGTGTCGGANTCNTNNNCTGGAAGTTTCTACATGACTTCAGTGCAACTTGGGATCNCGTATATTAGTATTCTTCGAGAATTGATAAAATTGCTGTAAAGGAGAAATGATTACGAATCACTTTATTAAATTGCGATTGTCTNTTCCGTTGAACGATAAAATAATGAAATTTNGGGTGACGCATATTATGTGGATTCACCACTAAATATATTAGCATACTTCGAGATTCAAGAGATTTGGAAAGAACATTGTATATTTGTATATGATTTGTCGATTGCTGATATACAATGTTCTATACAATTCTCTACAAGTGGTTGACTATTAGGCTTGGGCAAAATCGAGTACTCNGTGATTCGATTCTGAATCACGTAATTTGCTGCGAGTCGAGTAATCGAGTATCACCCATTATGACGTCATAACTGAATGTAATACGTCAANGTCGAAATACGTACCGTTTAAGCNACCACACAGGATATAATGCCTGTTATCCATCTCATAAATGATACTTTGGTATTTTTTCGACCATACCGAATTCATTCCTCTTGGTGACAATGTTGTGGGATAATCATGACTTCGGAAATGTGCTACGTCCATTAACCTTCGTAGATTTGTACTATATGTTTCGTATGCTACGAAACCACCAATCAAGGTTTCAAGGCTTCAACAGTGAAAATTAGCATCGAAACTATAATTCTCGTTGATGAATTAACTTTCAGTGGCGAGAAGGGTATAATTTCATTACTCGAAAAAATCGCTTTTTACTACTCTACTGGACTCGAATCATTAAAATTAATACTCGATTCAGATTCGAGTACTCGCATCATTTTGCCCAGCCCTACAGTGACGATTACCCCTGACAAGTGTCAGCCGAAAATAGTCGGATTTATTTCTGTTTTTATATATTATTAAATTGTGTACTTGAAGATTCTCAGCGAGTAAAACACGGCGCTGGGATGTGTGCGCGGTCCCGCGGCGAGCCAAATTAAATTTTCATCAAATTAAACGCGTAATTCCGTGACTCGCGCGCGACTAATCGAATGCCGCGATTGCTCAAAGCTTTCGTAACGAACACGGTCCGTGTCGGTGCGTTTTTTGCTGCGATTTGCGCCGAAATTAAGGGCACTCGACGTCATCCGCTAACCCCGTTTCGCTTGTGTTTTGTAGGCGAACATTCGCACCTTGCCAAGCAGAACGGAGACTCAAACAACAATAGAGTGATTCAGCAGGCCGGGATGGAACAAAACGTGAACGGGCGGAGGAGCAGTAGCGAGAAATGTAGAGGTAAGAGATACGCGGTTTGCTTTGATAGAAGACGGGCGGACTCTCGCATCTCCTGGTGCGTGCCGGATTAAGAAATTAAGTTAGAAAAATGGGTGATTCATTGAGATTATGCTGCGTGGTATTGGCTTCGGTTTCCTACACCCTGGGTGCTTGCTGGGGTGGTGGTTTACGACGGATCGTGAAGCTTGGCGAAGTTTTGGTATGCTTGTGGAATGGGGCTCGTTGTTAAAGCACGACCGATATTTTTTAGTCGAATGGCCGGGACACGGATATTTCTTTCAAAGTGGGATATTGACTCGATATGATCGGCGAACCGAAAATAGTTATCGGTTTTATCGAAACCGGCTCAAAAATCCGATATCGGTCGGGGTCTAATCTAATCCCAATCACGGAACCTATGCAAATTGCTAGAATTTCAAAATGCTCAACTAGAACTACAACTACTCACTTTTCATGAAGTGTAATTAGAACTAGAACTGTTAACTTTTCAATTTTCAAAATCAGCAACTAGAACTGCTTGAAAAAAACAGTCTAGTTAACAGTCACCTAATTAATTGATAGTTTGTACAGGTGCGGTTGACAGCCGGAATTTTAGAAAAAAAAACATCTCGCACGCACTTCAACTTGACGCGCGCACACGACATTGAGTCACGCCTTAATCCCGATTTGACTCGGCCCGCTTCAGCCAAATCCCGTACGCTTAATGTCGGCAATCCTTTCCTGTGTTCAAGTGTCTGACGCTTGACACGAAGCTGCGGTGTCCTAACACCGCGCCAAGTCATAGGTTAACACCGTGCGGATTACAAAAAGGATTTCGATTGCGTATTTACAACTGTGTTTTACCGCCTCGAGGATTTGTTGTGGTGATCGACACAGTTATTTTCGCTCGACTTGGCCGAAAAGGGTTTTCGGGAGACTGAACCCGTTGGAACTTGAAGCGGTTTTGATGAGAAAGCGGGGCGCTTCTACGTTTTTACGTAGCGAGGTCTTTGTTACTAGTCTGTGATCAGCTCTTGTCTGTTTCCAACTACCTATTCCTAGACTGCTCTTATCCTTGCTTGTTTCAAGAGAGGATGTTTGAGCCCGTGATAAAAAGATTTGGCGCAATATTAGAATATAGGGTGCCCTTGTGATTATTCCTGTTGATTCGCTTTGCACCATCTGGCTCGAAATTCTAAATTCATGAGTTCAATTGAATAATATCTTCATATTGAAATAACCCCGAATGCTTTCGGCTGACACTGGTCACACGTGTAATCTTCGTCAACTTGCAGAAAACCGAAAAGAACCGCATTATTGCTGACGGTATCCTCCTGATGAGTGTCAGCCGAAAAGCTTCGGGAATCAATATGAATATATTATTGAAATGCATTTGCAAGAGTGTCTTCAAATGACTGGAATTGGCCAGCATGAAAATTGATTCGTTTTACCCACCATAGTTAAAGTAGTTCAGCTTTTCCGAATTAAATTAGAATTGTAGCTACAGCATTTTTTCAAATTAGAGCAAAATTATAATTGTAGCTACATAGTTTTTTTTTTACAAATAAGATTAGAATTAAAATTATAGCTGCAGAGGTTTTTCTAGATTAGAATTAGAATTACTGAATTTGCGAAAACTTGAAAATTGAGTCAAGCTCAGTTCATATCAAATCAGGTTCGTTCTCATAAGAATGAGAATTGCAAATGTTTGTACAGCAAACTACGCTCGTTTCGCACTATACAGTTCTGTAGCATTTCTGGAAATCCATAAATTGGATTGTAATTAAAATTAGAGCAATGAAATATTTGACAAATGAATTCGAATTAGATTACCGGCATTTCGCTCTAATTTGTCTAATTATACAGCTAAAATCGTGTAGTTTTCCAAGTCTGCAGTATACCGTGATGGTTCAGTGCCGTGTGCTACATCGCAGCATTAGTCGTCCCCGAAATCAGAAGTCGCTATTCCATAAGACTCCGAGAATGAGTAATTCATAATGCCGCATTAGCGCGGGAGTGCCAGTTTGGTTACACTCAAAACATCTGACATCATTGGAATCCGTTGCGTTTCCGTCATGCGCCGTGTTTGACGTCGTGGCACTCTGTGAAAATTGTCCACAAACCTGGGAATGTTTTCCGCGTGAATTTGAGCGGCCGTGTGTGGAAGCTTGACGGCGTGGTGTTTCGCGATCAGACTTTGTCAAATAGATGATTCTACTTGTATAATTACTAGGGCTGGGCAAAATCGAGTACCTTGGTGATTCGATTCTGATTCACGTAAAATGCTTCGAGTCGAGTCGAGTATTCGAGTATCACTCATTATGACGTCACAACCTAGTGTACTATGTCAAAGTTCAAATATGTACCATTTATACCACCACGAAGAACATAATGCGTCTTATCCGTCACATTCAAGATACTTTGGTATTTTTTCGACCGTCCCGATTTCATTGCACTTCTTGACAATGTTGTGGGATGATCATGACTTCAGAAATGTGCTATTTCGAGTAACGTTCCTAGCCTTGTACTATGTCTCGTATGCTGCGATACGGCCAATCAAGATTTCAAGGCTTCCTCATTGGAAAATAGTATCAAAACTATAACTCTCGTTAGTGAATTAACTTTCAGTTGCGAGGAGTGTATAATTTCAGTACTCGAAAAAATCGTCTTTTACTACTCGACTCGAATCATTAAAATTAATACTCGATTCAGATTCGAGTACTCGAATCATTGTGCCCAGCCCTAATAATTACACTAATTAGACCGAAATGCCAGTAATCCAATTCTAATCTAATTTGTGAAATGTTTCTTTGCTCTAATTTTAATTGTAATTTAATTTCTGGTTTTCCTGTAACTACTACTGGAGAACTGTAGTGCGAATCGAGCCAAGCTTGTTGCACAGACACTTGCTATTTTCATGCTTATCAGAATAAACTGTGACCCAATATTAACGGAACTTGATCCAATGTCCAAGTTTTCGTGCGTTCAGTAATTCTAATTTTTTGAGGTTTTTGAGTAGTTGTAGTTCTAGTTGCGGATTTTAAAAATTGAGTAGTCAACTGCCGCTACAGCATACTCGGTATCGACTTGAGTAAGTTCTGAAACCTGCGGTTGTATGTCATCCGTTACCTGTGATCGTGTGATTGTTGTGGATATTTGGTCGCCAATACGAGGTTATGTAGTACATTCTGCTCACTATTCTACTTCTCTACTGTCTCATGACGACATTGTAGTTGAAGAAATTGTATCTGGCAAGATGGTCGCGCGTCTAATTCGTCTTATCAGCAATTCCGCACGGCGTCTTTTGGCGTCACGTTATACTCGCTACTGTTTTGAACTTGTCCATCTGACGCGTCTGATTTGCGTGTACCGAAATTCTGGTAACGTTTTTCCACACTGCGTAATGACGGATGAGGCCCGATTGGGCATTGAGCATAGTAAACAGCGATAGAACTACTGCGTTATCGGTATTTGCGAGTGGTCGAATCGATCGTTTCACGCCGTTAGGTGGCGACGGTGGCTGGCCGCTCGTTTGTGAATTCAAATTTGGAGATACCAGGGTTGTAACCAAGTCACATGGTTCCGAGTCACACTTTTATAGCTTTGACTTGAGTCAAGTCGAATCATTTTCAATTCGCCACCGAATCAAGTCCACGTCATTGTGTTTGACTCTTCAGCGTCGAGGTGAAGTCATGTGAAACTGACTTACAAGTCTGCTTGGTGATATCGAATGCATCGCGCTCATAATATACGAATTTCCTTCATGTTTATCAGTTTCTGGTAGCATTTTTAAGTACCAGTACTGATACAGGAAATGCCAATAGTGTGGTACAAGTATAAGTCGATTCATTTTCCGTAATTCAAGAAAAGGACTCGAGTCAAGTCACCGAAAATCGCGATTCGGGTCGGACTTGAGTTTGAAGGAAACTCAACATAAATTAAGTTCAATTCATATCAAATCATGGTTGGTTCATTTTGCACTTTCCAATTCTCCTGTAGCATTTCAGAAAAATCAGAATTGAAATTTGGGCTTGGAAAAATTTCACAAGGTAAATTGGAATTAGATAAATACATATCTAGCTATATACAAATATAATCTGGCATTTAAGACGTGACAGTATGGGTAATCGTCTGTCATTTGACTTGGATTGTCACGAAAACCTTGCATTTGGAATCTATGACCGCTCCTGCCGCTATGGCAGTACGAAAGGTTGAATTTCTTACGAAAATCCAGAAGACATTTCGCCGATTTTTCCTGGATCCGTGACCTTTAAGTGGCTAACATGCATGCGTATTTTTAGCCAACGGCAATTTTGCTTGTTGTTAGCAGCTGCTTGTCGAAAACCGCTCTCATGCAGCACTGCGTGCACACTGTTAGCTATCGAAACTGATTCTACGCAGGGCTTAGGAAAACTTTCCGCGATCGGCTATCTTATCATACATCATCGGAACTGCGCAACTTTAATGAGATTACTGCCCGAGATTGCTCAGATAATGGTATTACCTTACAACTTGAGTGAAGATGTTTTGCTTGTGCCGCCCCCGACCCCTTTGTCTTTGAGTGGGGCGATCCATCATCGGCGAGCGCCTTGTCAGATAGATTTTTTACACCGCGGCCGTTCTACCGGAACGACTTGTCAGCAAAAATAGGATTAGTCGATTTACGGGGTGCATTAGGCGCCACTTTATCTCTCCTAGACCCTAATAAGGTGATACGGGATCTGAATTTAGCACGGGGGATTTCGAAAACAAGGTTCGGCTGCAGTAATGCGCCTTTACGCACCTGGCAATGCTTTTCCGACGGTGCTGGTACAAGCTCATCATGCCCGAATCTTGGGGTGCATTGTCAATATTGGCTTAGTATGTATAATTAGCGGCTGTTTTGCGCGGGTGCGGTGATTACGTGCTTTGCGCGGGTCATATTTGAACATCTGTACCGGTCGAAGCAATGTAACCTTCATGCAGGTGCACTTTTGTACGGCAAACTCCACAAAACGTCTAATTTAGGCATTGTCCGTGACTTGTTGTAAAAGATTTTTCAACTTTCGGGTGGATTCGGAAGTACGGATTCGACTCGCTCGATTCGTTGGCCATACCATGCTTCTGTATTCGAAAGGAAGGCAGAATATCAAACATGCAACCCACATTAAACCGTGCATATATCATATACGCTACGTGACTATAACATTGAATAGTATATTTCTATTTGGGTGACCACTACCGACCATACGTTCTACTTTGGGAGGATTTGCCCGCCTTCTTAAATAAATCGAAAATGTCATCCCAGGGTCTTCAGTGAGTCCGATATTATAACCTTTGTGATTTGAAAAAGTGTCCACTTTTCCGGAACTCAAAATATAGTAACTCTAATTCATATTAAAATTAACCCGAATATATTCGGCAGACATTTGCCAGGGGTAATCCTCAGCAATTAACAGAGAATTGAAGGAACATTGTGTATCAAACTGTAGCAAAAATATTCTATTCATTTCAATGTGATTGTATAATGTATTATTCAATGTTATGCTGATTTTCTGTATCTCTTCTCTTCAAATACCTGTATTGATACACGCGGTTACGATGAAAAATATGTATCCCGCGTGGTCGTGACGTATGTCAGTCAGTGACTGTCTAAAACCTGGTAAAGCATCGATATTGTTAGTTATAATTTTATAATCCGACTGGTATCTGGGCAAGGCGCGATTATACCACTTTCACGCCCAAACCGCGACTTATTCCGACATTGTGTCGTCACGCGAGTGCTGCATTGTTTAGCTCTGTTTCCGAATCAACTTTGAGACAGTTCACTTGCAATTAAAAAGTTGAAATTATGAGCGATGATACATTGTTTTACGCTTCTCATGTCAAGTTACCTGGGTTCGCAGTGAGGACAAATGCAACCCTCAGGCGATTGCCACAAAACCTGCAGGAATCTATAAGGCTAGCCCTGTGTGTGTAGAAAATCGCTAGCCTTTTCACCTTCATTTAATAATATGCTCATTCACATTCCTAATAAAGGCGATATTGTGTCCCGGCAAAGTTCCGTATAAGCGAACTCAATGCTATTGGGATGATGTTCATAATTCTATTTTTACTATTTTGCGATGTGATTAATAACGTGTCAGTGCGGTCCTGTTGAACGCAGATATTTAAATTCGTCAAACTGCGAATGGTTTGTCCCTCATCGATATCAGAGGCTTGTTATAAGCATATGCAAATATCCGTTCTTGGAATATCACACCGTGCCCTTCCAGATGGCATCTGAGTTCTCGATTTTAACAATTTTGGCGGTATGGAATATTCTAAACGTAAGAATTATTTCGTGGAATATGCTTAGCAGGACTTGTTCAATAGGCAAATCTTGTAATGTTCCAGAGCTGATCAAAGTAGTATTCGTCTGTACTCAAGCCGAAGTAGAAGCAACTGCAAGATGTAATAATATCAGCATGTTATTCGCGTTTTATGCGACTCAAATTGGGCGTGAACACCTGAACAACATCAATTGCAGCCAACGCGCCATATCGCGTAATAGTCCCGCGGCTAATTCTTCCTTTGGAAACCGCGGTCCTGCTATGGCGCAGCGAGCATAATCTCTCGTTTCTCTCTCGCCGGAGATCTCTCGTTTCGGGATCATACAAAGGACACGGGGTTCACGTGAGGGTCACGCCGTCACGCTACGCCAAGCGCGATTGATGTCTGTTGTTTTGAGAGCGAGCTTGGATTTGTTTGACTTGGTCTTATCCAAATACGCGTTTAATGATGTCCCAAACAGTGTGCAAACACGTAACGAGATAGCGACTGCCCGGCTCCGCTCAGCTGGTCATATATACATATAATATGCAGCGAACCAACTGTGTAGCACTGCGCCAAGTTTTGAAATCTAACTAATTAGGATCGTTTTGGACTTGGACCTTGCGTTTCAACAGAGGTTATTATTAAATCACGCATTTAGGGCTGTTCAAACTTCCTCGCTAGTTTTAACTGGTGTACGCAGCCCTTCGCAGACGCTGACAAGTACATAAATTCTGGGTAATTAGACTAATTATAGCGAAATGCTGGTAATCTGATTCGAGTCTAATATATAAGATGTTTATATGCTACCATAATTATGGATCTAATTCCTGATTTTCCTGAAAATTCTGCAGAAGTGTATAATGCGAAACGAGCCAAGCTTGCCATAAAGCCATTTGCCATTCTCGTGCGTATGAGCATCAACTCGTATTTGATATGAATTTCATTTAGTTTGTGTTGTATTTCTTCCTAATCCTGATTTTCAGTCAATTTTGTGTTTTTGCGAGTTCTGCAAAACTAATTATACTCTCCAACTCTGTTAAGTAAGTGTCTCTGTGTGAAAGTTTGGAATGTAAGTGATTAGGATCGCGTTGTGGACTTGCAGCGTGCGTTCCGACAAAGGTTGGTAAATCTAGCGTATAGGGCTGTAGGCCTACTGCTGATTTTTCATCCAAGGCAGTTCTTATCTCGTCCTAATCTTATGAGATGGCCGCTATTTCCAATTTTCCCAGCGGCTCGAAAACAGTGACGTACCCAATTGCTCGGTGATTGCTAATAGAAGATTATCACAAGTGTGTTGCATTGCGTTTAACGACTTTGTCGGATATTCGATCGTTATAATTATTGCGCGCATGATATGTCGCGCTGTACGTTGGAGGTTGGTAACGCCCCGAGCAGTCAAGCGCCGTGCTAACGCTCTGGGAAGTTATGCTTGTATCCTAGATACGAAATTGGTAACATAGCAGCACTCCACCAGGCTTTCTGGAGTGCGAGGCAATTTTATTACAACTGCGTATCTTACGCCCATCACACTTTTAGTTTTAGGAATCTGTGTACTTATTACAAAATCCATCGACTTTGCTAACCACATACAGTTCTGTAGTGCGTGGTGCAAAGATGCATTTGTAAACTCGTCCGCTAGACAGCAATTGCATACTACTGCGCGAGACTTGACTTTTGGAATTCTGTTTCTCATTAACATCGTGTGAGTAAATCCTGGGCATGAGAAAATTGTAGACATAACATGGGATAGGCGATGCATTTTATCAAAACGTCAACCACTGGCCCTTAGGTTCAGATGTAAACTTCTGCAAGTTTCGTTTCGCTTCCTGTCTAGTTCCAATTTAGCGCTGAACGCAGTTAAGTACTCATTCCAGTAATCCGATTCGGCAAATCATTTGTTGATCGTGGCAACGCGTATAACGGAAATTTTATTGCCCCGCAAATTATTTTAATTGTCGGCTGATGCATCGTTCCGCTACTGTTAAATGTTTATTTCCCCAATAGCCGATTAAATATCGCGCGCGGTAATCATGCCGATTGCGACATTACTGCAGCCAACGTTTGTTGTTGGTGGTACCGCGCTCGTTTCCGCGTAGCGCCAAACAATCACAGTTTCCCACAAACTTCAGTTGAAGTTACACGCCGCACAATTATACAATTTATGCGTGTTTATTTCGAGAGTGTACAGTCAGATAAGAACTTATGCGTAAGCTCTTTAAGGTAGTTCAGTTGTTGATGAGATCTTGTACGAGATATGTGACCTGGTCAACTAATTCCACATCGAATTATGAAAGCATGGTCACATGTTATATATGTATGAACCAAAAACCAATCATTTCTGACATGGACAACTACATAATTTTAGTTGTCTAGAGCGAAATGCTGGTAATGTAGTTCAGTTGTAATCTAATTTGCGCTATGCTACCATGCTCCCATTTTAATTGTAATCGAATTTCTCGTTTTCCTGAAAACGCTACTGGAGGACTGTGCAGTGTTAATAAAGCTAATCTTGGTGTACAGACATTTGCCATTCCCATGCTTGCGAGAATGAACCGGAACCGAACCGAAATTTGATATGTTAAGAACTTGATTTTGTTGTTTTATCTTCCAAGTTTTTGCGTTCGGTAATTCTAATCGAATTTCGAAAACCGGAAAGTATTTAGTCCAAGTTCGATACTAAGATAGGAACCAATACCCGTGCTCCCGCGCTAGTTCAGTTGTTGATATGATCTTGTATCAGATATGAGCACAGGCAAACTAATCCGGTGACGAAATAGGAAAGAATTCTCACATGTTACATACATTACATGGACCATTCATTTCTTGAAAGTTTTACACTCCGTTGAACTTGACGCTAGGTGGCCTCAATGTGACAAGGTGCTTGTAACGCAATAAAGGTAGCCCTTTGATGAGTGCGAAAATAACGGAATCTAACCGGTGTTGGTACATGCCGTGTACCACTGCGAATCGATGCTTCGGCAATGCGCATATGCCTTGTTTATCGCAGTCCAGATTTTTGTTTAAGATAAGATAACACCGATTCATCACATTCACGATGATCGTGTATGTTCGGTATGCATCATACGCCGTTAAAGTCCGATGACATGCTGCACTGTGGCCTTAATCGGGCCCGTGTCAGTTTTTTTCTAGAATGATCTTGTAGCTTATGTCTTGTGTACAAAGTGCCAATCTTGTTAGATGACGGTCCAGTAACTGCTGTTGTTGGAGTCGCTAGTTCCAGTACAAGCTGCGGATGTCTGCTATGCATTGTGCACCACTGCACGCGTATATGTAAGGGTATTGTCTCCAGTAGTTGAAATTAGACTGTCGTGAAGGTGTATGAAATCGATTTTCCGCTGTACCTTTGTATGAAATCGGGCGTCTTTATTGAGTCGGCGGTAAGGCTCGCGTTTGTTCTCCATCGGTATTGGAGATGAAGCAATTTGCGGAGGCATGTGTTATTTCATCTGCGTTATGCGGCCGTCCCCGTAACGACCCTAGTGTAGTGTTTTCAAGAAGCGTCGAGTATTACATCGGGGATTGTTTGCTCAAATGGTCTCGAGCGCAATTGGATCGCGTTGTCACTGGGCAAAGCAGTGACGTGGTTGTTTTGTCGAGGCAGAGCAGCTGTAGGGTAGGTACGTTCCGCCGGCACTTGTTTTGTCCCCGTAAAGAGCTTTATGCACTTAGCCTATAACGCATAAGTTCATCATTGTGATCGCATCGTGCGGTTTACCGTGCGCGTCTATGCGTAGTAACTTGGGGAAATATGGCGGTTAGACAAAGGCTTTTTTACAATACCATAAGATGCGTTTCAACAAACGATGCGTCATATCGACTCTTGCTGTTTGCGCGATCGATGCATGCGCTTTGCTGGTTCCAAAATGCTTGTTGTACCTTGCTTATGTAACCATATGTTTGAAATGGTAGCAGAAAAATTTCAAATTTTGTAAGAATTACTGAGTTAACAAAATCTGTATTTAATCATAGTTCATTGTGATAATGAGTATGACAAATGTCTGTATACCAAGATCAGCTTGTTGCGCACTGTGCAGTTATTCTGATGCATTTTCCGAATAGGCAGGAATTCGATTAGAATTAAAATGAGACCATAGAGATAGAAACATTGGACGAATTCGATTAGAATTAGATTACCTGCATTCGTTCTAATCATGCAACTAAAATTGTCTCGTTTTTCAAATCAGCAATGCGTACTGCGTGTGCCAGACACGGTTGCTGCATGTATTTGTACATCATTCAACTCCGTTGCAGGGTTTGAATTCTTTCAACGCTACGTTTTGACACCTCGTTTTGACTTTACCCTAAAGTGCTTGTCATCCTCATACGCAGTTGCAAAATGCGCACTCCAAAAGCGTGTTTTAGGCGGCTAATAGGCGAAGCCTCTTTCGACGGAGGCTCATTAGAGGTGTGGAGCCGCGGGTAGAATGTTGATAGGTTTTCCCCAGAGTGCTGCCGTGTAACGCCTTGTAACGATGGGTTGGACAAGGCGATTTGTAATTAAACGATGAAAGACGCTGTTTCGACAGCTGCATCTGGATAGCGTTGGGAAGCCTGAGCGCGGCGACCCTAAGCCCCAGACTGCTGAGTGCTGCTACGAATACTTGTTACACCCAGTGATGGCATGGTTAGCGGTTGGTTCATTTCGCTTTAAGCATGTCGATTTTACGAAGTGAATCCACGCGAGTTACACTTTGAATTCATGATCTATCCACAACGTTGTCACAAAATGTAATGAAACAGGCATGGTCGAAAAATGTCCAAATTTTCTTTCATTTGATTCATAGCTGGTAATAATTTATTACGTGGTAGCATAAAAAGTGCATATTTGAAGATTCCACGCCGTTCCTGATGTTGTGACGACATAACGAGTGATTACCCGAACACTGGACGGGACTCGAAGCCGAATACTCATTCGGAATCGAATCTCTCAAGTGGTCGATTTTGCTCAGCCGTAATCATTAGCAGTTAATGGCATGTCCCAAATTAGAAGCACAGAGGCAAGTTTGTCGCTGTGGCGTGATAATTCGTTATAAATTACGTCATCATAATTGTTTCTACATGTCGAATTGGATTTTACGCACATTGAAGTGTTCCTCTCGGGATGAGAAAGCCAGTCGACAAGGTTGTAGTAGATGAATTTGGATTTATATGAATAGCCTATATATTTGTGACTTTGTGCCATGACAGCGAATTACTGCACCCTTACTAGTTTGTTTGAGGGGCGACACCTTGGAAATCTGGAGAATTGCTTTGTGACGCCACACGCGCATCGCTCTCATTTCAAATTGGCAGCATCGGGTTATCAAAAGCCGGTCGAAATAGGTCGGACGGATTAATTAGCTATGCAAACATGCCGTTGAAGTTCTGATCCTAGATAATACTTCTTTCCGGTGAATTGAACGCGGTCCGTTGTGATAATTATTTCGTGCTCGGTTCTCTTTAGGATTGTGCAANGGTAACGCNCATGTATCAAAAATTTCANTGTTTGACAATAGCTTTCGGCAATCCTATCCATTCCTATTAGTCTAGGCCGGCAGTAAATTGTGGCCGGTGGGCAAATACACTTCTTTTCTGTTGGTCGTCAAACAGTCTTGGATATGTGTGTATTTGAGCGGTAATATCAATCTATTGTTAGTCTGGGAGAGTTACAAGAATGGGACATTACATTAATTTGAACTAGTGACATTANTATTCAATTAAGGAGCGGGATAATATCCGTGCTGTATACGCTGTTTTCCGAAATGTAAGCAAACCTTGGGCAGAATTTAACCGCCGGCCGTTGGACGCCATTTTGGGACCATCGCGTCGTTTTATCATTCGGCCAGTACCGAATTTGACCGCTCGCTCTTTATAATACTTGAATGTATTTGTTCTTCCATGTGTTTNAGCTTGTAGCACGCCGAATTGTAACCGAATTCAAATCCTTTATTCGCCGGNACAGTAGGTATTGGCTCTGATTTCATGATAATTTGCATGNACCNTTTTTNTCAACCAAAAACATCAACTCTAAATCCGGACCCGGTTTTCCAAAAACCCTGNTGATATATTCAAAGGCGTGTTGCTAACAGTTTAATTCCGTGGAATTAGAGTGAAATNCCGGTGTGGTAATTCTAATCTAATTTGTGAAATGTAAANATGCTCGAATTNTAACTGTTNTTTTTCTGAAAAGGCTACTGGAGAACTGTATAGTGCGAAACGAGCCGAACTTGGTGTTCAGACATTTGCCATTCTCGTGCNCATGAGAATATCTCCAATTTGGTATGAACTAAACTTGGTTTTTNATGTATTTGATGCTAATTAGGAATTGAATTCAATTTTCAAGTTTTTGCAAATTCAGTAATTCTAAATCGAGTANAATTAGGAATTTTTTTACTTGTCCAAATCTGNTTCCTAAAAGCGAAACCGTTTGCCCATCTACGGTAACGGCGGCTCAGCTTTACGTAATGCGAGGGCGAACACGGCCTGTGATGAAATTAGCGAAATTCTGGACCACGATCCCTGTTTTGTTTTGAGCCTGCGCCTTTTCGTTCCGACACTCCGCTGCCTACATCAATCGACTCGCAGGGATAATTCGAGTAAATATTTATCCGCCAGCTCAAAGCCTTGCTCGAGGTATTTATTAATAGATGTAACTCACTCGGCTATCGTAAAAGTCTGTTTGGACAAAAAGAGCGCCTGTTGAACCTCACTCACTGCGATTATTATTTACTGTCGAGTATCGAACGCGTGTCGTTACGTTATTTTGGTGAGAGTTTTTCGGCGAGGGTGCCGTTATAGAGGCGAAGTCACGGTCATGTTTGAATATGTGTTCGCAGAATTGTTGGCGGTTTGATGGGCTTAGCGTATAAGCTTGCAATGAAACCTTTGAGCCTAGTCCTAAAGGCGGAAATGTTTATAAGTCTAGATATAATAGCGTGTATTCTAGGCCTAGTGTTACCCACAGAATTTGTGTGCTTAGCATAATGTAGGTCGCATCTGTACTCTGTAGTACAAGGCCTCGGATCGGCCCTGTGTCAACAGCGTGCGGCTAGAACTATTGAGGGTTGTGGTAATTCCATGGGATAGTGGCGGTTCGTTTCAGCTGCGCGTTGATAAGAATCCACAAGGAGAAATAATGCGAGATGCTTTTTTTAATTGCGTTTCAAGTATGGTTGCGTCATGTCGGAGAATGGGTGGAGCGTGCTTGATTTGATTCGGTGCTATTTCGAACAGGTCGGTTTATGAATCGTGTAGTCGTGACTTGCTGCCAGAACAGGGAATTGTTGTTTTGTAAGTTGCGGTGTCTTTAGTATCAGATAAATACCGCTTCTGGTTACCGGTATCTGTTTTATCTTCTGGTCAAACTTTTCTGTACGCGTGATGTTTCACATAGTCTAGGCAGAGAAAGTTGTCATCTGGTGTGCTACTGACTTGTCTATCACAATTCACAGGGGTTGACTGGCCTAGCAGAACTTAGCCGGGTTTACGCACTTGTATTATGCGAATGGAATTAAGATAAGCTTCTGTGTTCCGTTACAACTGATCCCATCTTGACGTGAAGGTTACTACGTGGTTGATCGCTTGGTATTAGCCTGCTGTTTTTTTTACCTAGGCCGTCTATATCGATTGTCGCTGCGTGTATGTTCTGCGCGCGTGTTATGTATGTCAAAACGATCTGTTCAAGCTTCAAGTCGACATAAATCGTTTTCTGTTGTAATCCGCGATATTTTGAATGATGAATGATCAGAATATGCGTTCCCCGTCCATAAATACTCGTTTAACGCAATGTCATGGGGCGGTTTCGTCATATATATGCTGGCTAACTTCCGCGTGTGTACTCTACTCCTGGTTGCGATGCAGTTCAAACATGATGCAGGGCAGATCTTGCAATATTGTCTCACGCGTGGGGATCGACTTTCAACCCGCGTGGTAAATATGTCGGCGTAGCCGTATAGAAGCAGATTGCAACGTTTTTTATTGACGTCAGTGGTTCTAAACTGGGGTTCACACAAAGGTCACGAGGGTCAAGTGTAGAATACGGCCACCTCGAGAAAGTGATCCCCATGACCATCACCGATCAGTGTTGCACATGAACGTGTCGAAATTCATAGTGCTTCACGTAGATACCGAACATGCTTTCCACAAAACCCTATAAATCAAGTCGGGGTTCCATATTATATCATATTATTGCCTCTTATAAATAACTCATCTTGAATGCACAGATAATCATGCCAGTGAAGAGCAAGATTACATTTTACATCGCTCACTCGCATGCCAGATGAAGAACTTGTACAAGAAAACGTATGAAAAGGACAAGGAAGCGACTTACTCCGATCTCTTCACCACAT
>ATSW01099127.1:0-14174 GCA_000444245.1 Botryllus schlosseri | reverse complement strand
CCCCGCCGTTGCCGTTCTTACGGCGTCAGAAAAAGCCGAGTAAAAGACCCAACGAAAGAAAGCACTCACAAGGAATGGAAAGAACCAGCAACAGAAAGGGCCGCGGCCTTAACAAGTTCAAGATCGAAAAGAACTGCGTGACATCGGGCACTCTAGGCCGAGGTGGATGTTAGATTTAAAGGATCGCAACTGCATGCGTGTCGTTCGACATCGTCCTATTTGTTCATCACATCGCATTGTGTCTTATCGCATTGTACATTGTGTGTGACTTCAGATGAAAAATATAACCCAACTATTTTCCTCTTATTATCCTGGACTGCGGGAGCAGTGGTAATCGGTTTACACCAGAATGCACAGATCAAAGGTACTTCATCTGATGTCCCCGGGGGTAAATTAAGTCATTTTCAACTAAGACTGTGAGAACCATAAAAGAAGTTGACCAGCGTAGTAGCTAGGTGACATCCATAATCTGACATACCTTCAAGCACAGATTTAATGAGCCGTTCACAGTTTCACTTTACGTTCAGTTCGTACTTACACCTGCATGGCTTAATCTTTGAGACAAGCATATTCAATTCATCTTAGTCTGCTATTACATTTGTTCAGTCAGTCCAGGATTTGGGTTTGTGTAATCTGTCGTCTGACCCGTCGTTTTCATTGAGAAATCCTTCTGGGAGATGTATACGAAGTTGTTATAAGTTTTCCCTTGCCAAATTATCGTGTTCGAGCAAAAAAACTACTTTCTACATGTCAGAAAGTAAACAGTTCGTATTTCAACTTTAAATTAATCGGATGATTATGATATAGTCCAGAAACGTAACCAGTAGAAGAGTGAGCGGATGAAAATCTACTGGCATGTTCCAAAATAATAAGTACTTTCCTTATTTAGCTAGATAGACTAAGAGCACCATCACCGACGTGATGGAAATATCCATCGAAAAGAGAGCATCAGAGTTAGCTAGTTACATTTCATTATAATTACCACTCAAGTAGAAACAATTGAATAGTATTTTCATATTGAAATGAACGCGAATATTTTCGGCTGACACTCGTCAGGGTTAATCGCCAGCAACTAGTAGAGAATTCAAAAGAACAGCGTATATCAACAATCGTAACACAAAATATGATGTCACCAGCACCCTAAGCACGTCCCTAAATCAGCATGTCCCTAGATTCATTAGAACACGCTCGGTGAAAAGCTCACCCTTAACTCGTCCGCTCAAGATTGATGCGGAACAATCAAAGGCCATAAATTCTGCAATTGGCAAACACTTGTTGGATAATCCCGTCTGTGCGAAAAATTATCGAGACGACGGATTTCGAATACTTGGAAAGGGTCGCTCACACTTTCATTTGTGTGCCTTGGAGTCGGCTTTTATCAAAATACACCAGCCAAGGCTGTGTCAACAAAATGAGTTCATGTATCATCTAAAAATAGTACATTGAACACTCTCGTATTCGACATTTCGTGCTGGTGACGTCATATTTTGGTTTACGATTGTTGATATACGCTGTTCCTTTGAATTCTCTACTAGTTGCTGACGATTACCCCTGACGAGTGTCAGCCGAAAATATTCGGGCTCATTTCAATATGAATATACTATTCAATTGTATATTAAAGTTCTGTACCTCCAAGAAGCTTTTCAATTAGAAACATACATAGAAATTTCCCCTCGATCAAAGATAGTCGATACATACCATGTCTGTGGTGTGTTAGTAGAGTACTGCATTGCAACCAGGACATCATGTCCAGGGTATGTTTGGAGTGTGTTCGTAGTTCGTACTGTGTTACAACCCGGACATCATGTCTGAGGTATGTTTGAGGTGTGTTCGTACTGCATTGCAACCTGGACATCAAGTCTGGGGTATGTTTGCGGTGTGCTGCTACTACGTTGCCACACTTGAAGACACCCCCTAGTTACCCTAGACAAGATGCCCTTATGTTCGGTATGCTCCTTATTGCCAAAATGAAAGGCACCCCTTCAGAAATTAGAAGTATTGCGACATTTGCGAGTTGCACCTGATCCGCGGTCCGCTGTTTACATTGTGGTCGTTGTAGTAGTCCGCTCGGTCCGCAGTTCCGCCGTTTAGTATTGCAAGTTCCGCTAGTTCCGCGGTCCGCTCGTTCCGCCGTTTAGTATTGAGCTATTTTGTTATGGTCCGCTCGGTCCGCAGTTCCGCTCGGTCCGCCGTTTAGTATTGCAAGTTCCGCTAGTTCCGTGGTCCGCTCGTTCCGCCGTTTAGTATTGAGCTATTTTCTTATGGTCCGCTCGGTCCGCAGTTCCGCTCGGTCCGCCGTTTAGTATTACATGTTCCGCTGTTCCGCGGTCCGCCGTTTAGAGTTGCCCAAGCACAAACATAAGCCAGACAAACATTTTTCTTAATATAACCCATGCTATGACTCGTGAATTTCCAAATGAAACGCGCCATAGGAATTCCATTGCCAACTCAAAACAATAGATCTCGTCATAAAAGCAAATTTTCCCATTACCTTTTTATCGGCTGGGACTGTTGAAGATGGAGATTCCGTGACGTTCTTGAGTTGATAAACCGCGTTACTTCCAAACGATGTGGCTCCGGCAATGTAGTGGCGAGGTTGCTCAGCATGATCTAACAAAAACATGATGTTTCTCACTACTAGATAATTCTAATCGTTTAATTAGACTAATTAAAGCGAAATTCCGGTAATCTAATTATAATCTAATTAGTGGAAGGTGCATATACTCTAATCTAGTTTCTGGTGTTCGTGAAAATGTGACAGAACTTTACAGTACGAAACGAGCCAAGCTTTCTATAAAGATATTTGCCATTCTTGTGCTTACGAGGACAAACTCATATTTAATATGAACTCAACTTGATTTTAGTTGTATTTGTTTTACGAATTGAGTAATTAGAATTATATTATATTTGGAAGAAAACTGTGTAGTTATAATTGTAATCTAATATGGAAAAGAAGTAATTTTATAGTTGTCCAACTGCGGTTTCTAAACCATGAACGACCTTACTAATGTTGGTATATACTAATGATAATGCTAGTATATTAAAACTTTTTTGTAAAAGACTGATGCAGTCAAAATAGTTGAACATCATTAAAAATATTTATGGCTTTTTCTATCTGGCAACTAATAAAATGTTCAACGCGTAACATGATGTAAGGCATAATTACAGTCAATTGGTAAATATTTAAAAAAAATTACATACCTGGGGTTCGATATTGGCATATGTATGGTAACGGATCGCCACAAGGCATCAAGTACCATTTACCACCATCAGAAGTATTCATCGCAGCACATCTCTGCAGAAGGAAAAAGAATATATTTCATTAGTTATGAAGATGGAAGGTGCTAATAGAAGATCAAAAGGGCTGACATTGTGAGTACTCAGAACATATAACATACTATCACTAGATTCAAAGTAACATTATAAATTAAGGTGAAATTATATGACAGATATAAATTGTTGCAAGGTTGAAATGACAAAAAGTGGTTAAAAATGCATACAGTTTAAGAGTGCAAATTTTGATAGCAAATAGCAAGTGGTCGCTTCAAGAGTACCAAACCTAAGGATATGAATTTTCACGGACACTGTGCAGTGTCACCCAAAATCATATGAATTAATGGTAGAATGAAATGACTATTTCTACTCTTTCGGATATGTCAATTGCAGTACTGCTGCAATACAAGCGACCGAGGTTTACAGCCTTACTCAGTGGAAAATCGAATATATACCTAATCAGGGCTGTAACCAAGTCACAAGGATCCGAGTCAAAAGTCAATTTGACTTTTACAGTTTAGGCTCGAGTCAAGTTGAGTCATTTTCAATTCACCACCGAGTCAGTCCGAGTCCAAGTCATAGTGTTCACTGTTCAGTATCCAGTTCAAGCGAGGTTTAATTCAATTCTGTGAAACTCTCGGGTGATGTCAAAAGCATGTGATTCACAATATACGATACACTTTTCTCACTATAAACACGTTTATTCAAACAAATAAAATACAGTATTTGGGCATGGGCCTATTATTCAAATATCTGTTCTGATATACGAGACTTGAATAAGTCATATAGAATGTGTCGAGTCATATGACTTGGTCAAGTCACACAAATTACCCAAGTACAAGTCGAGTCAATACACAAATTGACTCGAATGAGTCAGTTTCCATTTTTAAGAAAATGACTCGAGTCGAGTCAAGTCATGACTCTACTCGAATCATTGTGCCCATCCCTAATTATTATCACTTACGGCAGTTGGATCCGCTAGGTTCGGTTCTCCTTCCCCCCAATTGGTGTACATGGTATCCGAAAATGATTCCCCCGTTATCAAAAACATAGTCCCACCGAAATGGTCGTCAAAAACAACACCGATCCAGAACATTCTAAAATTAGAAATTGGCGAATTTTCAGAAAACAATGCACTCCAAATATATGCCATAGTGATGCAATTCAAGATATACGGTATTTGTTAAAACATTTCTTAAAAATTGTCATCTCGCTCTTGCACGACTGACATTACAAATGGTGCATATCAATGCTACGCTTCATGGTTGGTAAAACTTGAAAACTCAAAAGTACATAAAAGAGGACATTCTTTAACAAGTTCTTCGCAAGGTGAAAATATGGGTATATTCTCACGCCTTTTTCGAAAAAAAATGTGGCACGTCATAATGTCAATCGTGAGTTAATGATCTTTATCATTGATCTTCAAGTGTAATTTCAAGTAGGATTAGCAAACTTGGACATTCGACTATAATTTAATACTAACAATATTTATTCAATTTTGGGATTGAAAAGTGGCTCTAAAACACTATCAGAGCAAGCGTAACCATAACGGGACATTAAACTCAAGATAAGCAGGCCAAATTGTTCAATATACATTGTTGATTGATAGAATTTTGTGCCGTTGTAAAATCTCAGTTTTAAGGTGAGACCAATTCATTTTAAGAGCTTCTTGAATATTTTGGCTGACTCTCATCAGGTGTAATCATCAGAAACTAATGTAGAGAATTCGAAAAAACATGGTATATCAACAATTGCATCACATTCAATTCTCTACTAGTTGCCGACGATTACCCCTGACGAGTATCGGCCTAAAATATTTGGGTTCACTTCAATATGAATTATCCAATTTATTTTGTACAAAAGTGACACCCCTTTACTTACATCAGTGCTGCTAACAACACACAAATGGATGCCATTATGTCGATGGGTCCAGTGGTCACAGTATGTTTTCTCCTTGATCTAGTGTAGTACCGGTACTATTAGACCACTATGAACTTCCGAAAATACAAATGCTACAGCGCAATTAGGAGCAAAATCTCAGTTATTTAAATTGCTTTCAACAGTACTCCAATGTATAGTGAAGTGATGTTCTATTATTATAGTTTAATAGAAGCTGGTGACGTATGAATGTAATCCTGTAGTGGCTACAACATACATATACATATCTTAACCCTACTTGTGAATTTTGTAACTCTACCGTCTGCTTGAATAATGATGATTGAGAAAGGGTTAGCTAATGAAATGTACAGGGTTTGTGTAAGTAATGGATTTGAAGTAGAAAATCAGGGCACTTGATTTATTTCAGAGCTATTGACCTGAAAAGCATCAAATTGAGAGTATTTTTATCAACACTGCAAATTCTACATAGCTGGGATATGTATGATGGTCAATCCGTAGAGGGACATTGGCATTGGTTACATATCAATAGCTTGTGTTTGAATTCATGTTTCTGCATAATTACAAAAATGCAATTGCTAAGCAGCTTATACCGTGTTCACGTGAATATATCCCAGGGACAGCCTATTCTAGTTGTCTAATTAATTACAGCAAAATCCCGGTAATCTAATTCTAATCCAATATTGATTTTTCTATGCTGTTCTAAGCAGGCCTACTGGTTTTCCTGGAAATGCTACAGGGGGACTGTATAGTACAACACAAGCCAAGCTTGGTGTAAAGACATCTACCATTCTCATACCTATGAGAATTACCTCTGAAAAGATATCAACTGAACTTGAGTTTTGTTGCAATTCTTCCCAATTCAATTGCCAAGTTTTCGCATAATTCAGTAATTCTAATCTAATTTAGAAGAAATTTTAACTTTAATTCAAACGTTAGTCAAATTTGGAAAAAACCTGTAACTATCATAATAATTATAGTATAATTTGCAAGGCTGAAAATTTTGTAGTTGCACAACTCTGACTATATCTCCATTCCGCAGATGATATTAACAATCAATTATCATAAAATCTTAAGTAAATTGTATCAAGCTACAATGGTAACGCAAACATCATAAATAACTTACTCTTCGCCAGTAGATTGCAGCACATTATCCATCACAAAACTGGTGACCAGATCATCGTCGATTCTGGCCAGTAATCCATTCCCGGATTCGCAGCTGGTTTTGGCTGCCACCAAGTCCAACTTATCCAAAGGGTCGGAGAAATACGCAACACGCTTCGAATCGAAAAAATGCGACCCACTTCTCTTGAACGTATCATCTGAATAACAAGTAGATAACGGAAATGAAAAATCAATTTACAAATAATTACGTTGATATAAAAATTATTTCAATATGACTATATTGTTCAAAAGTTCTATACCTCCAAAAATCTTTTCTAAAAATTTTGTGTGAGGGGTAGAATAACAAGCCAAAAGTAATCATAAATCGTTAACTGGCCTCAATGAAATGTGTGACTTAACTACTGACGCAATTTGCAGGCAATATGGTGCAGGTTTGGCGACTAGAAAATTTCAAATAAGATTAGAATTAGAATTATAGCAACATAATATTTTCCAAATTAGACTTGAGTTAGAATTACTGAATTTGCGAAAGAAATACTACAAAAATCCAAATTTAGTTCATGTCAAGTCAAATTTCATTATCATATTCATACGTATGAGGATGGCAAATATCTTTACATCGAGCTTGGCTCGTTTCGCGCAATACAGCAACATTTCCAGGAAAACCTCAAGTTAGATTAGAATAAGAATTAGAGCATGGATATATTTCCTAAATTAAATTAGAATTAGATTATTGGCATTGGCAGAATTATCAGGTAGTCCAAGTGTAGCAGAAAATCATGTATTTGTTAGATCATGCTGAGCAACCTCACCAGTAGGCTGATTATTATTTAGATTACTATTAGACAACTAGAATTATGTAATTCTCCAAGCTTCATATGGAGTAAAATAAACTCACACAAAAAAAACTGCTCAATGTAGTGAAAAATTGTTACTAACCGTATGTCGTGGTCCCATTGAATGTGTACGCCCATTCCAATCTAGGACTACCTCCATTTTTCACGTCGACAGTAACAGGCAAGTCATCGTTCAACTCAATATATTCAGGGCAGTGCAAGGTCACTTTTGTTATCGCCTGTTCTATGGTGATCGGGTATCTAAATATAACATCACACATCTTGAGTATATCAATACTAACTATTTATTCCCTCTATCTATATGACTTACGTGAAGGACTGCACAATTACCCCAGAAGTCACAGATACGGACACAAAGTACGTCCCAGCGAGTGCGTACTTGTGCGTAACCTCGGATTTTTTGGTCTGTACTAAAGCGGTTGTGTCGTTGAAATCCCAGAGGTACTCAACATCCACATTCATATCAGGAATCACACCCAACTTGACCTAAAACGAAAGTGGCACATATAAGTCCAGGATGGAATCATCACTAACCCGTGTTGTAATGACTCAAATCATGACTTGACTCGAGTCAGTTTTTTCGTTGACTTGACCTGACTCGAGTCATTTTCTTATAAATGAAAACTAGATCTTTGAGTCAATTTGTGTATTGATATGAATTGAACCTAGTAATATGACTTGATATATATTCTATATGATTTGATTCAAGTCTCTTATGTCAGGACCGATAATTGAAAAATAGGCCCAGAAACTGTCTTTTCGTTTCTGAATATACATTTTAAAGTGAAAAATAATTATGTTATGAATCCGAGGCCTTCGATATCATCCAAGAGTTTTACAGTAGTGAGTTGAACCTGACTTGAACTCGATACTGAACAGTAAACACTTCGACTCGGACTTCCTGTTGTTCCCTAACTTGGACGGACTTGACTCGGTGGTGAATTGAAAATGACTCGACTTGACTCGAGTCGAGTCATTTTCCATTTTNNAGACAATGACTTGAAATTTGACCTGTTCCCATAAACTTCAGATACTTACAGCTTCATACTGNGAATANGTTCTNATTCCGCTGAACTTTGGATCAATGTATGCCGACACTGTNGGATCAGCCACGACCTGAAAGAAGAAAAATGAATATCCCTACATAGAGAGAATACCGGTAGCGTGTTAACGAACCTGTCTACCGCATGCAGTGGTGGGNGAAGGCTGTTGACAAACCGCAATGCATTCGGCGGTTTCAGCTGAGCCAGTATCACCACTCGAACAAAGACAAAATCCTTCCTAAAATACAATTATAAAGAAGGCTAATTTCCAGTTTGCAACTACAGTGCTGTGAACCCAAGACAAATCCAAAATAAAAAGTATCAGGCANGGGAATTTTCAGAAATCAAGTGACACCAAGGTTTTATATATTANTCTATATTTATATTTATGCCACAAACATAATTTTGGCATGACACATGCCTCTCCACTCCATTTCCAACCACTAAAATAACCTTTCAGTGACACAGCTAATNNAAGTGTGAAAATCAAACCATTTAGAATGACTGAAGAGAANAATGGTTCAGGAGACCCCTGGAGGCAGACTTGGACAACTAGATAATTCTAGTTGTCTAACTACACTAATTAGAGCGAAATGCCGGTAATCACATTCAAATCTANTTTATGAAATGTTTCTATGATCCAATTTTAATTTTAATCTATTTTGTGGTTTTCCTGAAAATACTATAGAAGAATCGTATAGTGCAAAACAAGCCAAGTTTGCTGTAGAGATAATTGATATGAACTGAATTTGATTCAATTTCCAAGTTTCAGTAATTCCAATTCTATTATAATTTGGAAAAACCTGTGTAGCTATAATTCTAATTCTTATTCTAGTCTAATTTGAAAAAAAATGTATAGGTATATTTNTAATTCTAACCCAGATGGGTGTCTGATTTCAGAGACTACTACTCCAAGTCGTTTCGACGCCTTCTTATCTTTTCCTTGTATCANAATCTGGAGGTCTTTTTGACAGGATAAAAAATTATTAATAAAAAGAAACTGAACTGAATAGCTGCTGCTTGAAATANTGTAGTTTTGCACTCGATGATCCAGGCATAATAATATTATTTTAAAAGTAATTTCACACTTTCCCAAAAAACTGTTTATTTTCAGTGATACCCTGAAATAACCGGTCACAACATTATCCCAAAAGATTAAATCAATAAAATGTAGTTCGACTTACAACAGTGTTGATAACGGCGTGGACGTATCCATGACTGTAGCAATCTTCCCGACAAGATGTTTCATTTGTAATATCCAACTCGAGATTTGTGTATTCCCATAAAATTACAGTGCTATTGTCTCCTTCAGATCTGCCCATACAGGACACATAGGACGTGGCTGCAAGACACGAAATATCATGAATTTTTGTATCATCACTTTTTCAAGATATATATGATTATCATGTATGTTATCATGCTGGTTAGCAAATATGCTAGCATTGCAGTATTAGTNTTACTGAAGCAATATTGAAAAAGTTTGTTNACGATAAAACATCTGACATATTTCAATCCGTTTTCCAAGAAAAGAAATCATCCATTGTTCTACCAATACATANCAAAAGACTAAATCATTAGATTTGTGGGAAGTAGAATACCAGGGACAATACAACATTGAAAATGCAAATTTTTATAAATAATCCCAATCAGGACACTACACAAATTAAACGCAGAGAAATCACTATAAGTAATTTCCATAGCAGTGCTATATAGCGTGTATGTTTAACTGAATGAAGTAGCTTACGCACATGGTATTTAATAGCCATGATGAGCATCTANATAAAGTTTGCACACTGGATTACCCAGCATGATTAAATTCGGTATAATCCCATGAGCAGTTTGCTTCATTGGATTACATGATCATGACATAAGAACTAAAATTTACCCAATTATACTCAGCATTTTAGGGGTTTCAAAATCGGATTGCATTACAATCTGTAAATAGTGTTATTTAAAATCTGCCTGTATNCGTTGTGAGTTGAAACTTCAACCAAGNACAAGTAGAATCAATATATGAAATAATGTCTTACCGCATTTCACAGTAGATAGGTTCGCAGTTTTGATATTTTGATCTTTAAGAACAGACGGAGTGCCGCACAATACATGTTCCGCATCAGCTACAGTGAGACCAATCGTTCCATCGGAGCCATTCAACAACATCTGTAACCATTCTATCTGACAGCTACANGTCCAGTTGTTGTAGCCCAATGATCTGAACATAACATGAAAACTTAACCACTGGCAAATGTTAGTGAATAAAAGTACAACACAATGCTTCAAATNTTTCAACTTAGCAAATAATGGCCTTGACATCATCATCATGTTAGTTATATATAGGTAATANATATATANATATATAACTTTGATATGTAACTTTGATATATATCAATACAGCTGAATTAAATGAAATATATGGAAGAGATCGCACTAAAGATACTAAATACTACATTCTATGCAGTCTAGCAATAGGCTAATACTGATTTGAAGTGATGCTACCATCAAAAGATTCACTACAGAAGCACTATTTCAAGCCACTAAGAAAACGTTTTACATGTTGACGGGATTGGCCAAATTGAGTTCTTCTTTAGCAATAATGGATATGTTATTACGATCCAAATACCTGAACGAATATTACATGCAACTATGTACCGTTACACTAGTCACTATTACAAGATTCATATGTGTGAATTTGGAAGAGAATTAATCTCGCATATATATATTAGACTTAAAAGTTACAGTACTTGTTTACACCCAATAAAATACCTACTATCTAGTTCCCTTGTTGGGCCAGAGACTGGGGCTTAAAGGATTATCCATCGTAAACAGAATTATAGGTGTGTTCAAACCATGGAAATATTTCATTAAACACACCCGCATATTCCACCATATGGTACAGTTAATCCTGTAGTGTGCCGGTAAGTAGTTCTAAACATTAGTAAAGACATTTGTTGGTTTTTTAAATGTCTAGACATACAGCATGCCAATAAACACATCCGAGGGATTTTTATGTACTACAGTTGAAAATTGCTTATGACTATAATTTCAGTGGGCACATTTGAATCAGATGAAGCCAGATTAAATAAAGCAGTCATAATAAATATAACATTAGGTTTTAGGATGTAACATGACAATGTATTATTCCAATATAAGCGAAAGGGATCTAACTTAATTGTCCAATGTCCATTTAGTCCCTTAGTGCCTTGGTCAGGAATAATTACTCTGTATTGCTTGCAGCCTTGCAAAATACTTCAGTGCACTGAATTATGGGCTACGTACAACATACATGTGTGTGCACTTTTCACTTCGCAGTTTTACGTGATTGCTATTGTCACTACAATTCCATATATGTAATTTAGGGTATGTCATGGGTAATTTCAGGGTTCCGCTTTTGTGTGTGGATTATAGATAATCCACTATCCAACACTATACAGATATCAAAAGTCTGGTGTTCCGTGAATACTATATATTTCAGTCCATTGTCATTGATTTCATTGTGATAGATGTTAAGATGTTAAAGATGGTTAATTATGTATCATGATGCCCATAATTAGGTAGGCTACATAATCGAAGTGATTTGAATTTAATTTGACAACAAACATCTTCACATAATTTAAGTTATAGTTTTAGACATATTTGCTTCTAGCATATAGTTTATGGATTAATTATGTCAGTGAAGGTGTGAAGTCAATAAGCCTAATTCACATAAATTCATTTTAGCACTGATTTCAAAGTTACAGCATACAGTAACAGCACGATACCGGTATGGATAAAATAAACAATTTGACAGTTGATCGTTAATAATTTGATCCTATAATAAATCAAATGCATTAAACTGTGTTAAAAATCCATATCGCAAAATTCTTCTTTTGGCGCAAATGTTGTGACATAACAGTGAGGAAATTGGTCTTATGATTGCTTGGAAGTGTGTAAACATAACTGAGCGACCCTGTCTTGAGAAAAGAAGCTTTTGTTTGACACACAATAGGAGGGTATGTATTGTTTGTGGCATAGATTACCTCCAGCAAAGATGATGTTTCATCTTGCTGAATAATGACGGATAGTATGATAATATCTGGACCTTTATTCATAATCTATTTCTTATTGCATCACTACGTTGGATTGTTGTGATAATTTATGATTAAAAGTAGAGTTATGAAATGATGCATGAATTTAAATCAATTTTATGCAATAGTTATCAGAGTTTAACAAGTTAAAATATTAGTGTAAAAACCTACAAACTCAATGATATGCATGTTGATATTGTGTGAATTATGGAATAGTTGGTCTATCCCAGGGTAAATGTTAATACTTCATAGGCCCACTCAATAGTCAACCTTTAATATTACCTAGTCTAGTTTTCCCCATGTATGTGTACGGTATGTCAATTCTTGAAGGAGATATCATCCAATTGAGAAGCATTCAACCGTAAATTCTCAAAATACTTATTCTAGTTTTGTGAAAATATTCACAAGAGATACAAGATAAGACAACACAATAACACTATAAAAGGGACTTTAGAATACTCACAGCTCATTCAACTGCGTAAAATCAATGAAGTATCCTGACGGAATGGCTTTGAGATTGTTACTGGATAGATTCCTAAAAATAAAGGACACAAGTGTTACATATACAATTTACATTTACTGTACACATTTATAGATGAAAAATAGCATATCCTTGTAGAAATTTGTTAACAGATGTTATTTTTGGATGGTCCTGCTGGCATAGGACGCACCAGTTTCAAATGTTTAACATTATATCAAACTTACAGCTTGTTCACTAGTGGATCAATATCTGTTGATGCAGGTAGCTTTTGTAACTTTCCGCCACAGTCAACATAACACTGATTAATTGGGCTTGTGCAGTCACAATCAGATGGACATTTCGTACAAGCAGCATCAGTAAAAGCCTGCAAAAAAATAATAATGCTGGAATAAGTTGTTGAATAGCATTGTAAAATGTACACAAATTTGTCATCCTAGTAAACCATTGTACAGTAAGTATGCCAAAAGATGACCTAAACATCAATATGATTTATATAGATAATATCAAAATTAAAAGGTTGTAGATTTATCAATGATTTTTCATGGACCAAGTAAGCAAATTCCCAGTAAGGCGATCGTCCAAATTACTCAATATTTTTTTTAATTATCAAAGACTTTGACTGGATCAGCATTCCACGAAATCACAGAGCAGCATTTGTGACTGAATCTGTGAAACTATTTCCTCCCATTGCATAGTATCATAATCTTATGATAAAGAAAATTAAGAAAAAAAAGAAGAAAAAACAAAGTAGCCTAGGGTATAGCTAAATCCAAACTATATTATTCAGTCATGGTACAGCCTAAGACATTCGACAACTTGCGGAAATTTCATGAGTTACATAGTGTGTACTTTTCCACCTTTCAACCAGTAGCCTATAGTACAGGGGCGGGCAACTTCTCCAGGCGGCAGGCCGGATGCAGAAAAATTGGGTACTTGGCAGGCCGGAGAGCAGAATCGATAATCATTCACCCATTTATCCACATATACAAGGAATAAATCGCATGTAATGAATATACTGTAGCGACAGCAATGTCATTTTAAAAGCCATTTCTCGCCGATAATGACGAAGACAATGTGGATTTGAGAACACCATTGTCATACAGGCGCAGCCATGTCTGCTTCTTTCTGATCAATCAACACACGGTGCAATCCTTAATTAAGATTTCAAGGCGTTCGATAAGCCCGGTAACCCAACTTTACCAAGATATCAATTCATTAGGGTTGAGTACATCGCAAATGCGGATAATGTAAGTCTTCTCGTTTCTATGAACTTACACGTCAGCTCCACTCGCGCACGCATTCTCGGTAATGGTTTTCTCGGTATTGACAGGACACCGGCCGGTGGGCCACATTATCAACTAAGACTGGAAACTGTCCGCGGGCCGGACAAAATCCCCTCGCGGGCCGGATCGGGCCCGCGGGCCGTATCTTGCCC
>KE602959.1:0-10575 GCA_000444245.1 Botryllus schlosseri | reverse complement strand
GTGTATATTACATAGCAGGGGTGGACAAACTGCGGCTCGCGAGCCACATGCGGCTGCTTCAGCATGTGATTGCGGCTCTATAATGATTGGACAGTGCACACTACACATGCACATTGCACAGCACATGCGTTTCTCCATTTTGTTAGAGAGGTCTAGACTCTAGAGCAGGGGTTCTCAAAGGGTGGGCCATGGCCCACTGGGCCACAAGAGCATTTGAGGTGGGCCACAGAGCTATTTGGAAAATTTTAGAAATAATGTAAGTTAAGTAATATTTGTTGTGTTAATCGCTAAAAAATAAATTCATATTAGTAGATGAAACGTAGGCTACAGAAAGCTATACATCCGACTCTGATGAGACGTAATGGTACGTTTGGAATCAGCATTTAAAGTTGAAAATGGGAGGCAGAAACAGGGGGTTTTTCCACTGGCTATGGCTAACAGCAACTAAAATATTTTCGCGTATATAATGCCTGGAAAGTAATGCTGAAGTAACCAAGTATTCCGGCAAGGTCTTATGTCGTATGCCGTTGAAAGAGGTGTGCAATAAACTCGGAATGAAGTGTAATTGATGTATAGATTTACTGTACTTCGGCAGGTCGTATATTTGTAAGTTAAAAATGGCCATAATTGAAAATTATTAGCAACTTTTGGTGGAGGTATACTGCACCACCGCAACGAATAGAACAGGATTGCGGATTCAGCGGAGCGCATTAATATTATGAGTGTTGTTCAAAATGTCATGCCTGGAAATCAATGTACATAATGTAAGAGTCGCATGAATTGATAGTATCACTGGATTGGATATCGCGACATCGCAACTTCAGTTGGTTCAGTACGTGACATACAATGTACACTTGTACATTGTACAGCATGCATCATAAGAAAAACTTTCCCCATTCCTCTGTAGTACCCCATTCGCCAATGAATTGTTTGAAGCTGGCTAGAATGATTATACTATTCCCCTCGATAGTGGAACTAAAATCCCAATCACACAGTATATGCGGTAATTCGATCATTGTGTTTCGCGAAGCGAATGGAGCAGCGGACGATCATAAAATACTCAGAGGTTTGAGCATGGTATCTACCAGAGCCGTAACTGCCCAAACCATTGGGGGAGCTAGAACGGGCCCAAGATTATTTCATTGGTTGTTTGTTGGAAGATATCAGGGATATATAGAACTTCTATATATCCCTGGAAGATATTCATTCAACTTGACTTCATGCTCCGGAATGTTTATATTTTAATTTCATCAGTAGATTAGGAAATAAATGCGCATATTTTAGTTTAGAGAAATAGGCATATCGGCGCCGTCGATTACCACGCATTGAACAGGATTATGTCTTTAAGATTAGAGGTGGGCCGCAGCACATTTTCGTACCGGAAAATGGGCCACGGCCAAGAAAGGGCTGAGAACCCCTGCTCTAGAGGTACAGCATGATTACAAATTGATGCATTCTGTCGCGTATTAGCAATATGCGCAATGTTTCCGTATTGCTTCTCTCCTTATGATTTATACAAGACTTATAAAATTTAGAGCGGGTGGCACTGCACGTTTAGAACTTTGCAATTGAACTCTCGAACCGAATTCACATAAACGTTTTACCCGCAATAATGGTGCCTGATCATGGTCATCCATCGATGTTTAATCATTGCGTTCAACTATGAGCTGAAGCCGGTATCGGTCTGTTCAGATTTTGGCAGTGTTGCTTACCGAGATGGGTGACTAACTGTCGAATTGTGTGTCTTGATGATGTCGTCTAACTCTCTAGCAAGTTAGAAGATTACCGTTGACTGATTAGGGTAGCAATATCGTTATCGAATTCGAGTATTTATAGGTACGTGCAGCCTGGCGCATAACGGATTATACGCAAAAGCCGGTATCGGTCTGTTTAATGTAGATTTCGACGGTGTTGCACACCGAAATGAGCGACTAGCTTTCGAATTACATATCGTGATGACATCAAACGCTGCAGCAAGTTACAAAATTACCTGTAACGGATTAGTAATTTCCTTATCAAAGTCGCGTATCTATAAGTTCTATAAGTGTGATATCTGACATGGCATCTAACTTAGGGCAAATTGTTTCAGCTGACCAAACCTACATAGGACACTATGGTAAAACACAAAATCATTAAATGATTGAGATTTGTCGTTCTCACAGGTCACACCATAGCGTATATCGAGGACAATCCGAACATTTATAAAGTATACACTGATTTTTAACGACACCGATTACTTTATGACTTGAAATTGACCCGTAAATTTTGCTCCGAGTCACGAGTCAATCCGCGTTTCTGAAGCGTCAAGTCAAGTCAAGTCATTTTTGCAAAGTGACTCGAATCAAATCATGACTCGAGTCGTCCCAATACTGAATACAGCCTGCTGAAGTACCGTAAATCTACATTAAATACACTTCGGTACTAGTTTAATACACACTGCACACCCTTTTCAACGGCATACGACATATGACCTTGCAGAATACTTGGTTATTTCAGCATCATCTTCCAGTCGTTATCCAATCGAAATTATTTTCGTTGCTGTTAGTGGTAGGTTGTCATAGCTTGGGTAAAAAAGCCGCCGTTCACCCTCCCATTTTCGACTTGTATATTGTGACTCTATATGTGTCGCTATATACCTCTCATCAGAGTTGGATGAAAAGCTTTATGCACGCTATGTATAAATTCGTTAATATGAATATATTTTTGAGCAAATAACATAACAAATGTAACTAATCTTTCACTAATTCCACAATTTTCCAAATAGCGCTTTGGCCCACCTCAAAATTCTCCTGTTTCCCACTAGTGGGTCATGGTCGACTATTTGAGAACCCCTGAGGCTAAGCAATAAACTTGTGGTAGGCTTTTATTACCAACCGAGACTGAAGACACCAACCAGGGGGTCTAAACCTGGAGTTCGAGCAATCCTTGGGGTCCTCGTATTAGTTTTTATGGATCCATGGAATTCCATTGCAGAAACTTGTATGTCTCGACGACTCTCGATACGAACACTGTTAATTGCACTCCAACTGGTAATCAGGTCACAACAAGGGATGTGCGAAGTTGATGACCTTATTTCCCCTAAACAAGTCTTTCATATTGACCGGTTAAGGGTTTCTACGCGGCCACCATACAAATTTAGAAGTCAGAGGTAAAAGTTAAGAACACTTGACTTGATGGGTGGCCCTAGTTCGGCATGTTTAGATACAGGATGAAATGAATGCAGCGAATAGTTTCGATCGAGGTTGTAATGAATCGAGCAGAACTGAGCCAACACTTCTAATGTGCACAATGACGGTTCTATCTATGATATTTTCGTCATACTTGTAGGCTTGACTTCACAAGATGATCCGGGGATGATGACCGCAAGTAGAATGCTCCAGGTGGACTGGAACTCAACACCTGTGTTGTTGTCTCCAGCGCCATTTCATTTTCATGAAAACAACAAGATAATCACAGTAGATCTCTCGATGTCGATCGCTGGAGAAGAAGAAGGAGATATAACATCAGCCAATTTGGGTTTGCTTGATTTGGCTATTTCGTTACCGACGTGTCCACAGTGCGAGTAAGAGAGTTCGTTCTCACGAAACAGGAATGTCAATATGAAACATTTCAGGGATACAAGGTGGGAGAAAATCACTTATGGAGGTACGATATCGAAAATGATTGGAAACTCCAGTCGGTGGTATAACGTCTACGGAGGAATCTTTGATATTGACTTGTCCAATCTTGATCCATCCGTCTTGACTTTGATATCGAAATCACGCATCGGAATACTAAATGAGTAAATACATCTCTTGAGTTCCTCCTCCTCGCCCACCCAAACTTGATTAACGTTATTATAGGAGAGGAGGTGTGTATATGTCTGAATTTCCGTTCGGGTTGAACTACGGCTACACTGATTGGACAGTCCTGCGTCTCAATGTGGGCGAATCGCGACTAAATCACGTGTTCGTTTCCTCGTATGGTCGGCCCGCGATCAACGCCCAAGTGAATGTTTATCAGAGTCAAGGAGGATTATCAGAAGGTAGATGTCCCTTACCGACATGCAATAGGTAAGTCAATACAGATATCCTGTAATCTTAAGTATCAAATTTTTTACATTTTATACAGCACGCAAGGTGTACCTGTGTCGTCAATCCGCATCTCGATCAATAGTAACGTCGTCAATCAATCCGGTATGTCCATAGTTAATGTAACTGCGATGTCTGATCCAGGGAATATTCGGGGGTGTGGATTGGACGGACAGATCTATCCTCTGAAATTATTCATCAGGTTTGATCAGCGGTTAATTTGGGATGTCTTCAATGCACTAAAGAAATAGTTACCAAAATTTGGTAACGCATAGCCCCCGTTAACCCCGAAGCTGTTAGTGTATTTTGTTTTATTCCAAGTTGTAATTTTAGCGAAATGGGTCGCGGAAAATCCTAGTGGAAATGAAATGTTTATGGAATCAAGAAGTTTTAGAAACCTTTGTTTCAGGTACGGACTCGCTGAAACCTTAATTCAACATATACATGCTATACAATTTCTGTCGGCAAAACCTGGCACGCGTGCCAAAAGTGGAACACCAAATGATTTTCTATGACACGGCAAATGATTTGACAAACAAGATACAGAACCTTTTCCGATATATCACGAGCTCCTTGCGTTCGCGGAACCCTGTTTCATTGAAATTAACGATTTATTTCATGAATACAAGCTTTGAACAACAATGTGCGCCCTAACAATACCGTTCAGCACAGAACCCTAACTTCTGCACCCCTAACCGCTGAACTGGGTTGGGTTGAGGGGCAGGCAAGCTCGGAGGTGGCCCGTAAATCTACATAAAGTAGGGTATTTTTGTGCATATTTTTATATTGAATATAGTTTTCTTCGTACCTTTTAATATTTTAATATGGATTCCCCCATCATATCTTATGTAAATATCAATGAAATATGCATATTGTACCGAAGAGTCACGTCGTATTCGCAATTATGACGGAACGGCATGAAGTTGTTGAGATGCTTGAGTCTAGGGATGCTGGACTGTTGCGAACCACCTTTTAATTTTAAAATGATTAAAATTTTTAAATTAAATTATAATATTGTGAGATTTGGCATGCTGCATACGAGAAGTTCCCGACCCATGGTATACAACATGGCCCCATCGCTCCCTAATATATCTGGTCCTTGTGGAATCGTTCCAATCATTCCAATAAAGCATAAGGGGCATATTTTGTGATTTTGAATTAGATGAGACATGGCCTAGTAGGCCATGGATGAGATCATATGATTTGGGGTTCGGAGGTACGTTAGTTACAGCCCTGATGGATGCCTTTTAATTAAACTAATGTATTCAGGTATAGGAATAGGAAAAAAACATGGACATTTTCGGACAGTCCATTGGTTGGATTTCATACATACCCTTTTAATGCGGAATGCGAGACGTTTCTATTCGCCAGTGCCGTTCATATTTATCAGACAGTGCCGGAAAACCCAAGCCCAACATGGGACGATGTAAAAGGTAGCTAATAACATTCCAGTATTGCATTACAAATACAATCGATCAGCACTGCAAACCCAGTTTAGACATATTTTTCCAGTATTACAATCTATATCCGGTTATGTGGAAATACGGAATTATCGATTTACGTTCGTATGACGATATCAGAAAAAATTCCAGAACGCTTCACGAATCCATGTTCAACACCGATTTCACGGATCCAAGGTAACCAAAATCATTCTTGATAATGACACAATTGTACGTCTGTAAACTCGGTTTGAAGGTACATGCCAGTTACCAGAGATCTCTCTGCTGGAAAACAAGCTCTCCTAAAGAATTGGATGGGAAGTGGTATGCCAAAGGTCTCAGCACGCGGAAATGGTGCGTTCACAATATATACGGGCGTAGACATAGACGTAGCCAACATTTTGATTTAGAAAGTCTGTTCCATTTGAACGTTGGACGTTGTATATTTTTTTGTTTTTGCGACAGAAGAGTAGAGTAGTGTGACCTAAGGTGGTCACCATTAACAAAGTGCATTTAGTTTTCAAAGTATCCTATATACTCAGGCTAGGTTTTTGTCTATTCACACCATATTCACCCAAGTGATTATCAGTTTGGACTATATGCATCTACTTTTATTTAAAATGACTGATTAACTATTTGAAAGTATCCTGTTTCTTGGGCAAAACTAGGTTTAGAATACTGACCACTTAGTGATTCGCATTGAAACTCGTGTTGGCGATTCGTACTTTCAATACGACACACCAATGCAGCCTATACCTGAAAGTACGACACACCAACGCACCCATAAGAAACCATAACGAATCACCAGCGATAGGGGGGGTCTGAAAGTACGAATCACCAACACGAGTTTCAATACGAATCACCACCGCGCCCATAAGAGCCCCTGCCACATCACGAGCGATCTATACTGCTACTGATGTAGCAAAAATTAGTTCTACTTTAATAGACTAGAAGTAGAGGGAAAATACTTGAGTACATCAAAAATGCATGAGTACTTCGTTACTGACCACCTCTGTTGAGTACGAACTCTCCCCAACTAAGATCGTGGATTATTTGTCAACAATGGTGTGACGAAGTGAGTACTTATGAAGTCGCAATACCCGCATAGACAACATGAAGGACGGTAAAGTGCCTTTTGCCTGCCACTGGTACCGGCAACGCCAATTGGCGAATAGCAAATTTATGTTAAAACTCTGCCCAAGTTTCTACTGACTCGTCACCCTGTATCACTTCTCAGATCAATGCAGCGAGGTCTCCCTAAGAAAAGGTGTCGCTGACGTTCAGCTCATGTTACAACATGCAATTATGCTTGAATTCTCTACGATTCCCATCTACATGAATGCCTGGTTCAGTCTAAAAACGGAGTTCGGAAGAAACAAAGAAGTCGCAGATATCCTGAGGTCGATTTTCGTGGAAGAAATGCTCCATATGACTCTTGCGGCGAATTTGCTAAACTCCGTGAGTATTTGTCAGCTTAGTCTGAAAAGGATGTAGTGTAGACGTTCAAAAAATAGCCTACACATTCTCATCTCAAGCACAAGTGCCAACCAAAAACCCACGGTATAGGAAGTGCATGGGGTCGACTATTTCGCGATTACGATAGACTTAGGAAGATATTACTTCAGGATGCGAGCCCTCGACTATAAGCGACACAATACCAGATCACAGCATGTAATAATATCGAGTAAGTGAAATTTTTCTCCCAGATCGGAGGCTCTGTGAATCTCACAAACGAGAGAACTCTTCCAACCTATCCATCTCTTCTTTCCGTCGGGAATCAATACCAATTATTACCTAACATGGAACTCGCCCTGGCTTCATTTTCTATCGGATTGGCGGATCAGATACTTTCGCGCTTGGAAAGACCATCAAGATCAAAAGCGAAAGAGGTATATCGTAAAGATAATGCAAGCGTTTGGGGTTCACTATACTTGCACTCTTTCTTAAAGATTTGGCCGACCTAAGCGGCTGTCTACTTATGAGAAATATTTTTGATTTTGTCGAGTGGGAAAGCAGCATTTCGGTGTATTTGCAGCAATTTTACAAGTGATGCTGTCACTTACAAAACCAAATGATTTGTTTGCTCTTTCACAGTATTATGGCATAATTCCATAAATTGCACCGATTTGTGATTGCATCAGCAATTTTGCGTTGGTCACGAAGATGCAACTTGCAATGTGGTTCCTCTGTACAACTGAATTGCAATTTGCAAATTCATCAGTATTGTTACTAATAACAGTGATTTTTAGTAAATACAAAGCCTATTTTGTTTATTATTAGCAATTTTAAGAAACCTTTAAAAACAATTGTTTTCATAATAAAGAATACGCTAGAGTCGGAGTCGAAAGCATTCTCACAAATTCCGACCCCGCCTCCAGCCAGTATTTTTTCACGACTCAAACCCCGACTTCAAGTAGTGCTGGAAAATTTTTGAGACTCCTACCACACTAAGGGACAAATTAGCGAAACATATACTCCGACTCCGATTCCACAGTCCTGATAGCAACGCTGACTATTTTGACCACCTCTATCGGCACCCTATGATTGTCTAATACATTTTCTCCATTACGATTTCGTGTTATTGCTACTTTATATCAATCAACTTGTTCTCAGATAATCAATCATTTGGGAGTAATATGGCAGCAGAAGTACGCCAACACAACCTCTATAGGGACTAACATGGGCAGATTGTTACAAGAGATAAAACGGTTGGGCAAGGTTTCAATTCTGAAGAAACGTAATTACAAAAAGATTTACGAATCAGCCGAAGGATGGAGAATCGTCAAAAACATTGTCGACGGCCTCTTGAACGACTTGGATGAAGTTAATGTAAAGTCTATAGATGGATTCTACGCCCTGATAGCTTTGAAGCTTGTCAGGCTGGAGTCGTGCGCGAAATTGTCCTACAACTCTGAAGAGGAATATGATACTATATTCAAAGGCGACACGTTTCGTCAGTTGAATATGTCGCAATGGTATGAAAAAGTTTCGATTCGATTCTTCATATCTTCGGACACGATGCCATTTCAAGAATTAACCCCCACGGGGATTCCAAAGAGCGCAGGAAATTGAAATCCGTTAAAGCACCTCTATTCAAGGTTACCGACTTGAAGACAGCTTTAGAAGCTATAGTTGAGATCATTTACCAAGGGGAAGGCGGGTCTGAATGCTCACCTTTGGTTCCGGACACTGATGTTTACGCTAGCTTAACCGGTCGCGATCGAGGTAACGAGTTATCGCATTACTACAGATTGCGAGAGATAGTGCATGGCAGAAAGTTGGTGAAAACACGCAATTCCAATTCCAGTAATCATCCTTGCATCGACGAATTCATTACCTCTTCGTGCTCTACAATGAGTGAACACCGTTATTGTTATGTTGGAGAAGCTATACCGTTCTATCCTGATGGAGTCTGGCCTATCCTCTTTAACCCAAGCGATCACGACTATGCAAAGGACACGAAAGCACACCGGTTAAATCACCAATTTAACTTACTATACACACGGCTTTTGTTTTGTTTGCAAGACGCTTTCACGGGGCGTCCCGAATCGTTACGAAAGTGCATGTCGATCATGCACGACCTGACTATAACAGGGAAAAGATTGGCCCAAACCCCGTTACAAAACACTGGTCTCGGACAGTCGCGTTTCAACGGCGCGCCGACGTGGACATTCGTGAGGGAGAAATGTTATAGGGCCGGTTTAACACTGAGGATATAATATGTTTCAGCTAAATAACGCGAATCTTTGTCAAACTGTAATCAAGGAGGATTGTACGGCCTACATGTTTAAACGTTCGCTTAAATCAGTAGAATTTCCGATGCTCTAGTCACCTCCGAAATTCGATTGACTTGACTTGACTCGAGTCAAAATGTGCAATGACTCGTGACTCGAAGGTAGTGACTTGATCCCAAGACTGGGTAGCGTATTCAACTACGAGAAGCATTATTTATTATGGCGGGCACCAATCGTTATTTCACAATTCTTTACTGAACATTTGAATCTGCCGCCATATCCATACGTTTATACACCATGTTAATGTGGATTTGAGCTAGAGTCAAAATCATAGCTAGCAAGTTGGGCAATTGATATATTGTGATGTAACAACGGCATGATGTAACAACGGCATGACGTCACTTTAAAAATAAAAATTTTCTCTCATGAGGCCTTCTCATGACAATCCTTATATTGTTTGACGAATGTGATGAACGGTCAAGTAGCGTACTGAGAAGCAAAAAATATAATCGTGATTACTTTTCTTTGTAATCGTAATCGACTAAATCGAGATATTGTTGTAATCGTAATCGTTTAATTCACATTTAGGACGGATAATGAAGTTGAATTAGCAATAAAGTCGATTATCGCGTTCGTCAGGATTTATCAACCCAGGATTAAATAAACCGGTTGATCGCAGCGCATAAAGGTAGTGTTAATCTCGCGATTGAACAAAGCGGAACAAACTATAGATAACTAGTTCTCTATAAAACTGCGTACGATGCGTACCATTACTACGCACAAATATTTCCGATGTCTCCTAGGTAGTGGCTTCACTAAGCAATCAATTATGTACCCGCCATTGCAGAGCGATATCAATATTCTATAATCCTTTTCTTTGCTGTACCGTACGAATTGGGCACGACTTTCATTTCGCGATGATGATAATTGTACCTGTGGCAGTATCGTTATCAGCAGGCTACTCTTTCATTCAACGAATTGACAACTGACAGCCTATATCGTGTTTTCGCATTATGATCCAACAGATAACGCCACTTGATTGAAAAGTCGGGACAACTCGACTAACCATCGCGCGTAACCTTTTCCGGCTTTGCGTCGCGATTAGCAGTACTTAATCACACGATTAGCATTATTACGGATCAGCTAACTTTATTATCCCCGCCTAAAATGCTTCCCGATTAGCAGATTTAATCACATGCTTAGCATTCCCCGGATCAGATATGGTAAGCATGAGTACACTTTTTTGAACTCAGCATACAAACATGCGTTTATATGTCTGCATCAGAGTTGGATCAATTGTAATTTGTAATTGAGCTGAATGTAAATCATTAC
>ATSW01099111.1:0-10715 GCA_000444245.1 Botryllus schlosseri | reverse complement strand
TCCTGGTTTGGTGGCACGGGAAGAAAGTAAACTAAAGATCAAGAAGTAGCGTATTGCCGTACGAAGTACGAAGAGGTGGTCAGTAACTGAGTACTTATACATTTTGAAGTAGTTCAAGTAGATTTTGCCCACTCCTACTTCACAATTTTTAGACAAAACTATACCCAGAGTACTTACTTGTAAAAAGCTACTTCTACTTCTACTGGAGTACCGACGGTGACTACTTTGACTATCCATGCTATCACGTATATTCAATTTTAATTTATTTATTATAGAGATGACATAATTGTCAAATTTCTCGGAACGACTTCGAGTCGTTACGACTACCTCCTATATTTTCATTATATCGCAATCTGGTGATAATACACAGGTCAAGTGTTCGTCACACAGCCCGAATCGCAAGCCGTGCCAGAGCAATCAACAGCTGACGTGGCTTTTCCCTGCAGGAGCGTCCTTATGGACCCCGTGTACACCTGGTCTAGGAACGGCAGGCAATTGGATGTCATAGACTCAGGTTGGTTGTCAAATTTACGAAATCGATGAACGTTTGACCACGGTTTCTTTGGCAGAAAAATATGAACTCTCGAGCGGAGATCTTTTTATCAAATGGCCGTCCCAGAACGACGCGGGAGTGTATCAATGTCACGTAACAGGTGACGAAGGAGTTGCCTTTAGCAAAACTGCAAATTTGATTTTTCAAAGTAAGTGTAGACAAGGCTCATACCATAAGTCCGGGTTGTAATGACTCGAGTCCCGATTTTTGGTGACTTGACTCGACTCAAGTCATTGCGTCATATGACTCAATACATTCAATACGACAAGATTCAAGTCTCATGTATCATGGGCGATACTTGGAAACTGTGTTTTATCTGTCTGAATAAACATGTCCAGAGCGAGAAAAATGAGTAAAATATTAATCCGAGGTCTTCGATAACACCCAAGAGTTTTTAAAAAAAATAGTTGAACCTGACTTGAACTCGATAATGAACGGTGGACACCACGACTTTGATTCAAGTTTTAACGCTATGACTTTGACTCGACCCTTTGCTAAAGGACTTGGACTCGGACTGGACTCGGTTGTGAGTTGAAATTGACTCGAGTCAAAACTATAAAGCTGATATCGACATGTAATTCGGAGCCTTGTGACCTGGTTACAAGTCTGACAAATCACGCATCTCGAAACTCAAAATTAAATTATGGAGGGCAAATCAATCAGGCAGCAAATGTGGTCAAACTAGTTAGAAGAAGTGATTTCCAAGTACGTTTTTGTTGTTGTTAGTATTGTACATATGGTGTTCGGCTACTATNGCCTTTTACACCAGGTCTCAAGAGTCTGATAATCCATTAGNGTCACAACTGTCTGCCGGTGAGGATAACGAATTCAGNNACTGGNAGTANAATCCGTGGNTCTGATAACAGTTTTNTGAGCTGAAACGGTATGCCTAGATTCGCCGCTGTNGTCTTCAAGTGATCGCGGTGGGTCGAGTAGNNTTCGCAATCAATTAAAAAGTGGTCGACCGTCTCGTNGANATCGCACGCNTNGCATAAACCCGTGNCATGACACCCGATTCTGCGAAGGTGCCAGTNGAGTCTGCAGTGGCCCGTTTGCAATCNTATGAGAATTGATGAGATTTTTCGTGANGATATGCTGCAGCTTGGCATGATTGTTTGCGAANCAATTATATTTNGCGATATTGCGAATATTCATCTGAGTCCTTGAATTCATCATTCCATCTTTGCTCACAGTGTTTGGCGATTTGCNNTCGTACTNCCTTGATTGACAGCGAGATTTNTTCGACNTCACGAGCTGNCGTTGGGCACGCTGCGTTTCTGGCTAGCTGATCAGCCTGCTCGTTTTGNCCCACTCCNCTGTGCCCNGGAATCCATANTATATGCGTAATTGTGTTGCTCCGCGACAGATTTCTGCAAGACAGAATAATTTGAGTGATTAAAAAATTCTCATACTGACGATTGGCTATGGCCAGGCCGTGTTATTTTTGGCATTTCAGGAGCCGGATGCCAAAACTGCCAAAAATAAAAAATTTGAAAATGCCAAAAATAAACAATTTTTGGCATATGCCAAAAATAAAACGGCCTGCCAAATAGTGTATTTTGTTCATAGTGTTGTGTTAACAGGACCGCGTTACAAGCGAGAAGAGCGTTTGTGAAAGGCAGGTTTCTTAATCTGGGTCCAGCCCACCCATTAGGGGTGAAAGCATGGTGTCATAAATTGTGTGGGCACAGCGAGATTGAACGGCTGACTGCATTTGGTTTACGTCATACTTTCCATTTGTCCAAAGGCAATTTTACGACCATTTTTAACCGGCTTGTCGAGCGCTAAATTTGATAAAACGGGTATCAATGAGAAGCTGCCGCAGTACTGATTATCAAAATATAAATTATATTCTGCTCATGGAACTGGAACCCCCAAAATCAACCACAATTTTTGCATTGTGATCGAGTTGAACATTGTGACGCAACAAACTGTCTGGCTATTTCTGAGCTGAATAGTCTCGTTTTGCCAGTCTTGTTGCGTCAATGTTCTTAAACAAGCCAACCTTCCCAGGACTATTCCATGCGAGTTTGTAATAGTAAAGCCACCTGAAGTGAATATATCAGTAGACTGAAGGAGAAATGATAGTCGGGCTACTAAATAGGATGAGTTGAGAGACAACACAGGAAACTCCTGGAAAAGGATCGGGAAGACAATTCTTTCCGCGACGAGATCGATGGCACTGGCGAAGTGATCTCTATTCATGATGCATGGAAGCCGGTCCGGCCCTCCAAAGATTTTGAAGCTCTGAAAACCTTTTGTGGATGACTGGAAACATTCTTTCCCTCAACGGCTACTGTTGAAGCCGATATTTCCCAGATTCTCCGGGCGAGTAATGAATTTAGGAGAAACTTAGCTGACCTGGGTTTGGAAGCACTGTTACAGTGCAAACGATTTAGGTCTATTCAACAGCTGTAACAATCAGCTGTTGAGCGTGTTTGTTAGGCTTTTCCCTCTTTTTTTTGCCTATTGGCACCGATTCCGATGAATACTGCACATTTTGTGGTTTCGTTTGATATTATTAACCTATGAAATCGTTAGGTTTTTCCTTCTTCCTATTGTTTGTTGGCACTGATTATAAGTGGATGCTGCACATTTTGTGGTGTCTTTTGACAAACTAGCCCAAATAAAGTGTTTTTGTGACTAATTCGAGGCTGAAACTATCTATTTAGAGGACGATGCCAAAACTGCCAAAAATATAAATCGAAAAATGCCAAAAATAACTTATTTTTGGCAGTTTTGGCATATGCCAAAAATAACACGGCCTGGCTATGGCCCAAACGGCACTCAGACTGTCTGAAAAAATAGCCAATTCACACTGTGGGCGAAGATTGTTTTCAGCCCACAAAAGACCCTTTAATATCCCGACAAGCTCCGCAGTAAATACGGACACTTGTTGTGGGAGAGCGACATTAAAAGAGTACTTAACACTCTCGACAAAGAATCCTGCGCCACATCCGTGGTCGTTTTTAAAGCCGTCACTGTAGATCCTTGTGTGGTTCCTATATTTTTCATTAATGTACTGGTTGCAAGTTAGTTCCAAGTACGTAAAGCAGTAAGTATTCTAGGACTAGATGTTCTTAAAATACTGAAAATATCAAGTGGAAGCGCAAGAAACGTCAAAAATTTCTACTTACCTATATATGTGCAAGTAAAAGTAGATATTTCCTGATAAGTAAATGAATGAAAATTGTAAATCAAAAGTGAGATTAATACTATGAATTTCTACTCAAGTACATAAGCGCTTTCCAAGTAAGTTTTGCTGAGACCAAGAATATATCCGATCTAGGGTGGTCAGTAGCGAAGTACTTCTTATTTTGACGTACTTCAAGAATATTTTGCCTACTCGCACTACTTACTCAAGTGGTTATGATTTTAGACTACTTTTACTTCTACTTGAAAGTTTTCATCTTTTCTGGCAAAAATAGGCCTAGAGTACTTACTTGTTTACTTACTTGTAAACAGTTACTTCAACGTGTACTTGAGTACAAATTACTTTCACTTCTACTTCTACTTGAGTACTAAATATGACTACTTTGATTACTTATGTCGGCAACATGCTGTTTCGTAACACGTTCCTATCACAAGCGCCTCCATTTATATCATTGCAGTTCACTCACTTGTTTATTAGCAATATTTATCATTGTTGATATGCAATGTTCTTTCCAATTCTCAACTAGTTTCTAACGATTACCCTTGAAGAGTGTTAGCTGAAAATATTTGGGTTCATCCATATCAATGTATATTATTCAATGATTTCAGCATTCCACGCACCGACGCCCACCACACAAGTCCAGCTGGAATCGCAAGGACGCGGAGTGAAATTGCCGTGCGGTAAAATTGACCACAGTCCAGGTGAGCATTTTGTTCTGTAGTCGGATAGTGTGCTCCATCATCTTGGTTTCTTTATATATCTTCATATCCTATCTTTTCATTAGATCACAATCTTACGCTGTTTTCATCCGATGAAAATTTGAATAACTGACTGCCAGGCTATTTACAGAGTTTAGCATCTACTACATGTGGGAGGACCCCGAAACTTTCAAACGTATTCCGCCCCAAGGTGGCGACGGGAAATATATCTCGCAGATCGACGGGACGCTTTATTTGGCAAACCCGAAGGTTGGTCAATGGTATCAAACGTCTGAAACCTGTAGGTTTTTTTTAACAAGGCCGCTGTAGAAGCACAGAATCCATAAACAGATGTTGATAAACTAAGCGTGTGCAGGCTTGTAGGCCTGAAAATGTGGGATTTTCTATCAAGAAAAATTGAATCTATAAAAATGCATCTTGACTAAATCAAGCCTGCAGACTAGTATAGGCCTGAAACCTGTACGGTTTCGTAACAAGTCCAGATGGAAACATAGAATCTATAAAAACACATTTTGGCAAACTAAGCCTAATAACATTTGCTATACTCGGAATAAAATTAAGATCCATGCTCAGCCAGTCAAGTAAACGAGACTCAAGATATAGTAAATATTAAATATATATATAGTGATGACCGCAACTCACAAAATTAACTTTTCGACTGAGTAACACGAATTTACACAGATGACAGCCTCATACCAAAGCGTGACGTTATCTACATGATCCATAAAACTTACCACGTCAGAATGAACAACACTAAATCGGAATTCATCCTGTTTAAATCAATCCTCAGGATTTTCCTTTATACTTTTTTAAACATACCTCTGAAACATAAATATCGAAAACGTGAAAGAACCCTTCGAATCCATCCCGAAGGGTTCTTTTAAGGTTATGTGTTTGCTGGTATGGGCTTGCAGGCGTGCAGGCGATTGTTGTAACAAGATACCGATAGAAACGATGAATCCATAAAAATACATTTTGATAAAATAACAACTAATAAGCCTTCTGTTCCGAAGCCGGAGGACAGCGGAAACTACATCTGCATTGCACTGACGACATGGAAAGAGAACGGACAGAAAAAGGTGGCGACCGCAAACAACTTCGGATTGATTGTGACAACCTCAGGTTGGTTTTCAGACGTTCGGTCGTCGATTCTATCTAACTGTCAGAAGTGAATGGTTACTATGATCCAGGTTCAAGTGAATCTTGAATGTTGCATATTGAATTTGCAGGAACAATTATAAACAGCAAACTAATTCAAGTCAGAGCAACATAACGCGTCCTCATTTTCTCTGCACACGAAAATGTACCTATGGCTGATCTTGCCTAACAGAGATTCTGGAGTTGCAGTTGTCTTGTGGCATGTATCGTGCTTGTCGACTGCAATGCAGTGTTGGAAAACTATCAAGTTTTCAGCTTATCCAAATTAGTTTCGAATTAGAATTATAGCTTCACAATATTTCTAAACTAGACTGTAGAATTAGAATTAGAATAACCGAATTCGTCAAAGAAATGCGACAAAAATGAAGTTCAGTTCGTATTAAATCGTAGTTCATTCCCATAAGCATAAGAACGGTCGTTGTCCGCACACCAAGCTTTGGTCGTTTCACACCATACAGTTCTCTTGTAACCTGGCCCATTCAGGAAAACCAGAAATCAGATTGAAATTAAAATGCGAGCAAAGGAACTTTCACAAATTAGATTGGAATTAGATTTCCGGGATTTCGCTCTGATTAGTCTAATTAGTCAACTAGAAGTCTGCTGAAATTGTTATTTACACCGGGCCGATATTCTTTGATATGCCCTAATTCTGCGCAAGGATCAAGGCGGTTACACAAGACTCTCGTTTTCCAGTCGCAACATACGAGCCTGAGTTCATGGTACAGCCTGCCGCCGTTACCGAAGTACTTTTAGATGGGGTGACGTACATAGAGTGCTTCGCGTCGGGAAGGTGAGACAACAGCTTACATGACACGGCTGAGAAATCCATTATCGAGAATGCTATTACCAAGAATGGACGTTACACAATAGTGTAATGCAGTGCATGCATAGGTTTGTTGATTGAAAACAACGTTTTTTTCCGAATTTCACTGGCTATTCGATAAAATTATTAGGTTGCCCGAAAAAACGCCTCACATCGAATTTGACTCATGTCCTACCAGCACGAGCGGAGGTGTAGAAGTGAAAAATGTTGAAAATGTTTTCAAAATGTTACTGGCTACCTCATGAAATTGTTCTAGTACTAGTACTAGTTTTAGTTTTGGTTACAAATTTTGAAAAGTGAGTACTTGCAGTTCTACTTGTGGCTGCGTATTTTAAAAAGTGAGTTGACTATTTCAAGTTCTAGTTGAGCATATTTTGAAAGTGAGTTGTTCTAGGTCTGGTTACAGGTTTTAAAAATGAGTAGTTCCAGTTCTAGTTGTGTATTTTGAAAAGTGAGTAGTTCTAGTTCTAGTTACAGGTTTTAAAAATGAGTAGTCCCAGTTCTATTAATAGCTGGGGGTTTTGAAAAGTGACTAGTACTAGTTCTAGTTCTATTTACAGATTTTGAAAAGTGAGTAGTTTCAGTTTTAATTATAGCCGGGGATTTGAAAAGTGAGTAGTTCAAGTTCTAGTTGTGGTTCTAGTTACAGATTTTGAAAAGTGACTAATTCTAATTTTAGTTCTAGTTGCACATTTTGATAAGTGAGTAGTTCTAGTCTCGTAATTGGAAAACCCGGTAGTTCGTACAAGTCTGTTCCCCACTATCGCCATATCAAAAGAGTTTGCCTCACAGCCCGACCCCAAAGATCACGTGGACAAAGGTCGGCTCTATCGAGCTCCCAACCACCGCTCACGTATCCCCGTCCGGACAACTGGCTTTCATCGACGCAGGAAGAGACGTGGAAGGAATCTACAAATGCACAGCGGAAAACTCTGAGGGCAGAATATCAGCCCAAGGCAGGCTGACTTTGAAATGTGAGTGGTCGTGCGGTTATTTGCGAAATATTTATAATATATATAATGTGTATATGCGAGCTGATGTGGTCAACGTGGTAGAAGACGTTAGTCTAAAAAACAAGCACTAGAGTATGCAGTTCAAGGTAGGAATAACATATGATTGAATACTAGAAAAAAGTATTCTGTAACTGACCACTAGGGTTGTTCAATTTATTTTTAATATCTCGGCTAGAAGTAAAAATTGTTAGGTCGGTTAAAAACGCTGCACACTTAATTTGGCTCGATTTCAACGAATAGAAATGAAGCTGTGACAGATTCTTTTTCAAATTTTATCGGTTAACCCATGAAGTTGTTAAGTTGTCTACAAAAGCGATGCAAAACAAATTTGACTCAATTCCAGCACGTAGAAGTGAAGTTATTCGGGTTTTTCATAAATTCTCTGATTACATACAATTATTACTGTTTTTCAACTCCAATGGCTTCGCTTCTACCAGTTGGAACTAGGCCAAATTTGCATCGCATCGCTTTATTGGACAGCTTGACAATTCCATGCGGTAAATAGTAAAATTTGAAAAAAAAAATTAAATTTATTTTTGATGACTTCGAAATTTTCCAACTTTAATAGCTTCGCTACACCAGTTAGAATTAAGCCAAATTTCGTCTGCAGAGTTATTATATCCGACCTTACAATCTAATTGTATGTAAAGTGCGGAGACATCTGTTCGCTTAAACCTCTTACATTTCGTACCAGTCCGATGGGCCTGAAATCATCAAATCGATTTCCATTTTAGACGCTCCTCGTTGGGTTAACGAAATCACTTCTGGATTATTCGATCTCGGCAGCACCGTGACTTTCTCCTGCGCCGCGGACGCTTCACCCAGCGCCACGTACGAATGGTACAAAGACAACGACGTGCTAGATACCACCCTTTATGACATCGAGGTGGGTTGAACTCGTTGAAAAGAGAGGGTTGATTCGATTCTTCGTCTGTACTGTTTCCAAGCAAGAGAGCAGAGAGAGAGAGAAATACTTCTGATAGTGCGGTCGTAGTTGAAGTCATGGGCGTGATGACTCGACTCGTGTCGCAGTTTTTCGCCGACTTGACTTGACTCGAATCCTTTTCTTAAAAATGGAAAATCACTCGACTCGACTCGAGTCACTTTGTGTATTGACTCGGCTTATACTCGAGTCATTACGCATGACTCGACCAGGTCATATTTATCTGTTTGAATAAACATGTTTAGAGTGGGAGAAACGAGTATATCATGAATCTGAGGCCTTCGATATCACCCGAAAGTTCAACAGAATTGAATCTGACTTGACCTCGATAATAAACAGTCAACATTATGACTTGGAGTCATTCCGTTGCTCCATCACTCGGAATAATTGACTTGGTAGTGAATTGATAATGACTCGATTGAAAACGATAAAAGTTAAATTGACTCATGATTCAGAAACTTGTGCCTAGGTTACAAGGTGCAAGTGTCCAATAGCTACTTGAGTACTCCGTAAATCTAAAAGTACCTAAGTACGTAAGTCAACGTAACACCGTAAATGTATACTCAAATACAAGTACAAGTGGATTTTGCGGTTAGTGTTACCTACATTATAGGAGGATTTGTCCTCCTCTTTCAATAAATCGAAAATGTCCTCCGAGGACGCCAAATGTCCTCGTTTTGGCAATCCATTCCTCCTTCACAGCTTTGACAGCCAGGCGATAGTACAGGCGCAACTAAAAATCGCCATAAGTGACGTCAGTGACGGCAAGGTTAACTAAAAAATGGTCAGCCACAACCTAAATTTCGTTAGAGCGGGTCTTTCGGGAGTCGAATTTGAAAAATGACCTTTGTTTTGATCAACACGACAGTATTTCTCGTGAATATTCAAATTCACCGTTTCTCGTCCGACATTAGCAGTTTTGTGATTTGTAAAAAGTGGCCTCTTTTTCGGATCTCAAAATACGGTAACTCAAACATTCGTTATCCCCGAATTCCACTTTTTCTTGCAGTCCGGAGCCGGATATTCGCGACTCTCCATTGCGACTCTATCGGACTCGGACTCGGGAATTTATCAATGCGTCGCAACGAACGTGGTCGGCAGCACCGTTTCCGCCGCTGCCCTAAAAGTTCGCCGTGAGTTTCTTCCTCGTTTCTACCAAACAAAGTTGTACAACTAGAATGATTTCAGCATTTTCGAATTAGACTAAAATTAGAATAATATAACTACTCAGTTTTTTTCCGAATCAGATCATGATTAAAATTATAGCTATACTCCTTTTTTCCAAATTTGAAATTTGAATTCGAATTATTGCTACACAGTATTTTTCCACGGTAAAATTAGAATTACTGAATTTCCAAAAACTCGGAAATTAAATTAAATTCCGAAGAATAAAGAAATATAACAAATATAAAGTTCAGCTAACATCAAATCATAGTTTATTCTCAAAAACACGAGAATGGCAAATATATGAACGCCATGCTTGGCTCGTTTCGCACTATACAGTTGTCCTATAGCATTTTCAAGAAAACCAGAAATTAAACTAGTATAAAAATGAGATCATACAGCAGCAAATTAAATTCTGATTAGATATCTCTATATTTAGATAACTAGAGTTATCTGGCTGTCGAAGTCTGCTACAAAATAGACGAATTTCTCTGCTCTCTCTCAACCGCACATGCATTCAGCGCACGCCCCCGCAATCGACCCGCCAGTCCTGTCCACCACGCAAGCCGCTTTCAGCCACCCGACCACGATCGCGTGTCATCATACCGCCGCACCGGCGGCCAATATTGTTTGGGAGAAAGACGGGGTGGCGGTGAACGATAGCAGGTGGGTGGAATCTTAGATTAGGTGGGCTGGGTCACGGATATGTCGGAATTTCGAAGCAGATTCGAGATCCTTGAAGACGCGAGCCTGCGAATTAGCGCGACGATGGAGGAGGACGCAGGTCTTTACACTTGCAAGTTATCGAACAAGCTCGGTAGTGATGAGAGCAGCGGAAGGTTGATGGTTCATGGTGAGCACTTGTTAAAATCCATTGGCAGACACACTACAACTACCAATAAGTATAATATGGATTATTGTCGAGGCAGGAACACGAGTTCCTTGCTGTGACATCCGTGATGTCTATTATATCTTATATCTTATATCAAGTCATATTTCGAACCGTCAAATTCCTTACTGGGGGCGCAATGTAGCAATGTCTAGTCCGATAGCTCAAAAGTTATACTCATACCTTTCCATACCATTCGCAGCACCAAAAATAGGACATGTTTTTGTCGAAAGTAAAACGAAAGAAGAATTGTTACGTTCGAGTTTGATGATGTTTTACATTTCCTTGATAATTGCAGG
>ATSW01099092.1:0-10996 GCA_000444245.1 Botryllus schlosseri | reverse complement strand
AATCTTTTTTCAATGTACTCAGAATTGCTATGCGGGCCGGATAAAATCGTCTGGCGGGCCGTATATTTGACATCCCTAGCCTAGTTCATAGGTCATAGTCGCATAGGTCAAATACGTGATTATGACGTCATAAGTGGAGGAAACGCAAGTAACTTTATAGGTGGTACGCGAGCACTGCATAAAACCTCAAAATGGTACGTGGGTGGAAAAAGGTTGGGAACCACTGTCCTAGAACGAATATTCATGCACATTGCACATAACCGCTGACTGATATAAGCCTACTCTTTCGTTACTTGGAAAGCCATCCAATAATCTGGGCTTTCATATATATTCTACCTTAATTTGTGAGAAATTGAGCTGCTAGCTTGAAAATGTCACCATTCTTTAGAATTCATGTAATCATACTCTGTATCTCAGGTTTGGACCAAGCTATTACCAACTGCATCACTTCCCTTTCGCTCCAAATTGTACCCCTTGACATCTCTACACTGATGTAGCCTATTTTCAAATGTGTCAAATAAAAACACTCTCTGCAAAACATATATCATTACTATATAAACTAGGGTACTCCGGGATATACAGTGTAGGCCTATTTATATCCCTATAAACTACCGTATGCAATACACAACATTAATATATGCTCTTTTGCCAAGACAAATCCATTCAATAGAACCACTATTCAATAACTGCCACCTCCATGACCAATATTACCATTGTCGACCCGCTCCTGCCGCCTGAAACAGGTGGTTTCGCGTCAGCAACAAGCACGAAAACACACTTTCGTAGTAGCCTGCTAGCACGAAAATAATTTCGCGTTTCGCGCCTCTACGAACGCCATCTGTAGTCGAGCGAGACGCACTACGAACGATTGAGTTTTCGAGACCATCGGCGCGAAAACTACTAGTCGGAACGGGGAAATTTTGAAACAACTGCCGAAACCAGGTTCCCTTCGAACGGTCGTGTTTTCGCGACTGATTTTGAAATTATTTCGAAAACGTCTCCTAGAACGCACCCTAAGACATGTTTTAAACAGCGTTTTAGACAAAAACCTTTATTAAAAAAACTACATGAGTTTGAGTAGTGTAATTATGCCATTATTGCGTAAACACTTCCCAAAAAAATGAAGTGTGAGCCTATACGGACGACTTACACCCGATATAGGCGACGTATACGATATAGAATGGTTATAACCAGCGGAATATTCGGCTAGGCTAGTACGCAGATATAGATCATTGGTATGGAATGCATGTCCCGATGATAATGCCCGCCGACTGTAAAAATGCTGCATGACGATGTAGTCCTGGTTAGGAATGTTTTTGATCCATATATGACAGGGGTTGGAAGCCTAATTCGTCAAAGGACCTACATTTACCCTATATTTGCTAGTGTCAATGCCAATCTACTATGGCGTAACAATCGAATATTCATGAAGTCATGGCTTAAAAACAACAACAATATAAACATGTTTTTAAACAAGGGCCTTCTTTTAAACATGTTTGCTTTATATGGATTTTGTTTAAAATACAACCCTAGAATAGACAGACTACAGATGTAATAACCAAATGCTACGTGCGGTTTTGTAGTTTGGATTTCGCAAGATCTATTAATTCATATTCATCTGAGACGGTCAGCTCAAGTACACCGACTGACTCAGCGGGGCGTACTCTATAATCCACGCCATGAAAGCAGATAATTTTATACCTTCTTTTGACCATTAGTAGTAGAATGGTTACCACATGTCCTCTTTTAGGAGGATTTTTCTTCTTTTTTGGCTTTTTTAAAGTGTTCTCGGAGGACGCCCAAATCTCCTCTTTTTGGAGATTCTGTCCTCATTTTTGAGAATTTTGGTTAGACATAGGGCCAAATTCGACCGAGAGACAATATAAGTGAGCACTGTAGTAACGCTCCGGCGGCTATTTCAGGAGGTGGGCCCGGAAGTTGACCTGTTTTAAGAATTCATAGTTGTACTAGTTTCACAATCAGCATCATGTAGACCAGTGGTGTTAAACTGACCTTGGGTCGAGGGCAGGATTCAAACCTAATGATCATTCGCGGGCCGGACCAGTCAAATGGCTCCATAATGTTACCTCAGAATTCATACCCTTGTTTTACACTGAAACGCTGATTTATAAAACCCATATTCATATTGGTATACCGCATTATAATGCGAATCATAGTGGCTCCATTCTAGGAACAACTTTATTCGCAAACAAAGTAGTTGGCAAAATACTATAATCGGCCGGTTGAGTACAGGTATAAACCGACAAAACATTCACTCTAACGACGATACAAATGTGTCGGTATCTCTTACTACCACCTCTCTCTCTCTCTCTAAAGTTTCCTTCAAAGCATGAGCGGTCTCGTTTTCTTGTTGTTGCCATTGTCATATGTATTAGCACCCACTTATTAAGAGTAGTTGGAGTGATAGAGATTAGGCGAGTCAATGCAACTGTTCTTTTGTCTTTCAGTTTGATCATTTATTACGGCATTTAACCTATGAATAAATGCAAAGTTGCACAACAAAGTTAGCATATTAGCAAGCTTCCCGTGTTTTCTTATCGTAGTGTGGCGTTACACCTGCATATGCGCTGTGAGGAATACATGAGATATAATTGTAACTGCAGACGTTGAAATTTGGTCCATTTCTATTAAATCACCATTCGGGTTTATCTGGAGGTCGGGGACCTTATGAATCAGAAGTGGTACAGCAGTGCGACCACGGATATTTGAATTATATTCTTTGTGTACGCTATGGTATCCTCCGTGTAGTCTGCATATAACGATTTCGCATTGGTGCTTTCGCTTCTGTGAATAACTACTTTCCCGTACACTTTTTCCATAAAACTCTTAACTCATTGTGCACTCGGTGTCACCGACTTGTTCCTAATACAGACTAGACTAGAATGAAACTGTATCACTGCTGTCGGGTGGGTGTGTGACAAATGCACAAGTGGGCTAACCAGGGGAGGGCGAACGGGGCGATCGTCCCCCGCCACCAAAAAAAAACATTTTTGAAAAATCTTCGTAAAATCAATAAATATCACAGTATTTTGGGGTAGATGAATGCAACCTCAGATTTTTCTTCGTGCTTCGCGCGATTTAGTTTACTAAAGTGTCTTAGTTTTGTTATCGGGGTATCCCGAAAAAAATTCTCTCTCAAATGCCCATAATTGAATGTAGCTGCATTCTCAATATGAGAATACAAATGTACCAGCAGTAGATAGAATATAGCCCGACGTCGTTGGGTTGATTGAGTCTAGGGGTGTCAGTTCAGTATGGGGTTTAGGGATTGTTAGTTCCGGCAATTTCCGTCCGGGGCACACGAAGACATATTAAGCAGGCTACATGCGATTCCGCAAAGTGCGCTTCCAAAATGATTGACTCCCATAAAATCAACGCATGTATTCCGAAGCCTTCGTTGTAGATTTTTGGGTGGTTAAATGGCTGGCGCCATATGATCCTGTCCCTGCAATCAGACCCCTACAACATAAATGCGACTGGCACAGGAAAGTATTGCCACTTCCCGTTAAAAAGTGCTAATTTGAAATCGCATGAGTCTGATCGAAGGAGTTTTTTAATTTGGTCTGGTATATCAGCGATTCCAATCTTTAAAGCAGTGGTTCTCAACCTTTTTTTGACACGCCCCCCTTTTTGATAGTGAAAAATTTTGCGCCCCCCTTATCGTCATATCACAAAATCCAACTGGGATGCTAGCAACCCCAACAGATTGTTTGGTGGTATGGTCGGTTATGAATGTTGATGAGAGAATAAAAAATATGAAATTCGGTCTATATCGAGAGAAACACGTCTGCATTGGAGGTAAATCGCGCGGAGCGCGAAAAATGTTTTCAGGTGACCGCTTCTTCGCGCCCCCCTTCAGATGTTTCACGCCCCTCCCCTCCCCAAGGGGGGCGCGCCCCCCAGGTTGAGAACCTCTGCTTTAAAGTATCGTCAATGTTTACCAGAGGTTACTAAATAACCGTGCTCCAACGAATTAATTATAATTAGAATGGACACCGCACTTGCTCATATACACGCAACACAATTATTGACCAAATTCTTCCATTTACTCAAAAATATTTTACGCTCCGCGTGACTAGGCCCGAAATTCACTGATTTTTCACTTAATGTAAGCGATTTGGGCTCGTCCGTGAATCGATCGCCTAATACAGGGGTGGGCAACCTGCGGCCGTAGAAGGGAATTTGTGCGGCCATGGACACATAATTCAATTAGCATATGTTGGCGACCGTCGACATGGAAATCGAATTTACGAATTGAATCCCGAATTTTTGAGAGATTCAATTGATATTGAAATTTTTTTCTCGCTACGAGCGATTCAATGCGACTTAATTTTGCAATTTTGAATAGTAGCACCCTTTGCAATCTAAGCCCCAGAGTGCAGATGCGAACAGCGAAGGAAAATGCTGCATCCCATACAGAAATGTCAACTTGGAATCCTGTGCTCCTCACTAAGAAATTTGTTTGTGATACGTTTGGGAGATTCTAATATCTTACCACTATACCGAAAATCGTGGTGGGAGGACAAGAAATAACAGCATGGAACAGAGTGACTAATAACGATGGGCCCACCCGTATATGCATCATCATTTATAACTTGCTCTAAATTTTCGAAAACCCCACTCCATCAATTCTACCGGTGAATTTGATCAAATGGGCTGAAAATGATGAATATTGGATAATAGTGTCTAATATTATTGACGAAATTCATTCGTGAATCTGAAAAATATTTCGATCTTCACGCAACCAGAATCACTACCAGTAACTATTCATTACATGACCACTATAGTAAGGCGATATGAAAAAGTAGATTAGTCCGGAGTTCACCGGAAATGGACATGGACAGTTTAACGTGGGTGTGGTGTCCAGTTAGTTCATTACGAATATTATGTCCTGGAAGGCGGCCGTAGGCAACATAAGTAATCGAGATGCGGCTGTGCATGAATGTCAGAAAGTTTGCAGTAAGGAAAACGTATTTGCAATATGCCAGTAACAATATAATTAGCCAATTCCATTCATTAACCATGAAAATTTTTCGCGCTTCGCCCGAATGTATTGACTCCCAAGTCCTACACAATTTTTATATTTTCACATCACTTTACACGATCGCCGCAGATGTTGTGTTAATCATCTAATAAGGGTCATTTACGTAATCAAATTTTTCGCCCCACTCCCCTAAAAAATATTTTTTTTATGGCTACGCCCGTCTACAATTGCTGTCTTTAATTCCTAGTGAAAACTCAACATCTGTGAGAAATATGCAGGACAATACAAGTATTTTTCAATTCACTTGGAATTTTTTCGCGGGCCGTAAAAAACCGTTTGGCGGGCTGTATGTTTTGACATCCTGATGCAGACAGAATTTCGCAGTGGAAGTGTTGTCGATCATTTTGAGGGTAATATTTAATTAATCCGTGTACGAGACTCCGAAACTCACATAACATTGGCTACGAAACTGCTGCACCGTCATTAAACCGGAAAGATCGGAACACTTTGACGGGTGACATCTACCGCTTGTAAGTCGACTACAATAGATGGACACATTGGCGCATTATAGTCTTGGATATTTACATATGAAATTATGTGTTGCCGTGCGTCGAATCCTAACATGAAAATATATTTTCCGTCCTGTCACGAGTTTTCGTGTACCCCGCCACAGTCCCTGAAATAGAAGGAGGTTGTCCGGCCAGGTAAACCGAATGATACACCAATAATATCAAACAAACCTACTATCATTATGTTACACATAGCAACTTGGTTATTCTACAACGATTCAAGCAAAGACAAATAGAATAAATTATTAGAGGTATAGGACTTCAATCTATACAAGACGTTGAACAGCAGGTAAGAATGCTAAATAAAGGTGTGAATGAGATCTTCTGCATGTGCAGTTATTTCGTTTTCACGTCTTGTGGCCACACAGTATACTACCTACACAAATAACTCACACGTGCATTACAAAGATGGTGCGAGGACATATCAGCATGCGACATAGTAGTAAGCGACGCTTTAGCATGTGACAGTCAGTGGAGCATGGCTATACACGCGGGCATGCAAACAGAACTTGAGATGGCAGCGGAATCAAATCAATGCCAAAAGTATAGCCGAGAAACAATCCCACCTAATTATCAATATTCGTAGTTATTGGCGTAAATGACATAAGAAATGAAGAGAAATATATGCAAAATTCTCGGGCACACGCACATCTATATAAATGAAAATAAAGAGAGAACCGAATAATACCGGGATGTTAAACGAAATCAAAATCCTAGGATACCCTCGTTTCTCCTGAACTCCATAAATGGACCACCAATGGAACTAATTATCATGATGGATCACAAAGGATGTGATAAAACTTGCGGAAAAACACCGACTGACTCAGCGAGACATATTTGGGAATCCAGACCCTGAAAATAGACATTTTTATACCTTTTTCAAGGCCTGTAGTATGCTACGCCTCATAAAATTTTAATAATTTTACTAATTTCACTATCCGCATCCGTAAATTACCATAAAGTAGTCTTTTGGCGCAGATTTACGTAACTTGAAATTTCCCATGGGCAGCAAGGGGTGAACGGATATATACGACCAACCCGTAGGTTGTTTTTGTTTGTAGTATTCATGGTCTTTGTCCAGCTGGTAGACATTAGGGCGGAGCATGAACCGGAGCCGGATTGGATATCCGACCGGATTTTCTCATTTTTGGCCGGGGCCGGTTAGGAGCCGGATCGGTACTTTTTCTGATACGGCCAAAGTCGGATTGGAACCGAATCAGTACTTTTTACTAAGAATATGACAGCCTTACCGTCTTCCACCCTCGAATCAATAGTTAAAGTGAAACGTTCATAGACAAGGACATGAACCACATGCTAAGTCCAAGCTAGCATAATTACTTCAGATAAGAGTTGAATTCGATCTTTGAATTTTTAATGTCCTGTTTGAATTGTTTCAATCAATATTCAAAACCATTCTGTGAGTAGATAATTATTGTCAGAGTTTTTCGGACCGGATCACGAACGTTTCTAGAATCCGGCCTAGGAGTCGGGCTGGAGCTTTAAAACAGAATAGGAGTAGGACCAGAGAATTCGTCGATCCGCTCCGCACTAGTAGACAATAGACATGCAGAAGGACGTATCAATTGTGAGTGATGGAATGAGTGTGAGACTGATGACCGAATCATTTTCCAATCATAAGGGCAAATTTGTCACGGCGGCAAACATGGTAAATAACTTATTTGCCATAGTCGATCTAATCAAGCATTGGTTGTTGACGAAGCGTAGTTATTCGTTACGTGACCGCCTTCATATCAATACATGCCGTGGGCTCTGCAGATGGTTTTGACAGTATTACTTTGAGCGACATGAAGTTGTAGAACTGTATTAGAAGCTTCTGCAGCTATGCAGTTAACGAAGTGAAATGAGATGGTTATTGTACAAATGTGCCAAGCTTGATGCTATCATGATGAAGAACTTATATATGATATGAATTGAACTTGACTGCAACAATTTGCGTAGGCTATTGCCAACTAATATAGCTGGAGTATGCGGGCTATGCAACGAGGATACAGAGAACGATCGGGCATAAACTATGGATAGAATAACGTACTGAATGGAGTAGAGTTTACGCTAGAGAGTATAGGCCTACGCTTTACATGTGAATTACGTCTGGGTCAATGCTCCGAATTCTTACATTCCACTTGTGAATCTATGTTTTCATGCAGGGCAAGCGTTATTAATAATAACTTATTATGATGATCGCCCTTGTAACTTCCATTATCGCCGCGGCGTTTGCTGCAGTTTGTTGGATATTGAGTATGAGACCAATCGACCGAATATCGTTAGGTAAGTCTTTTCCGCTATCGGTAGTCTATATGGTAGTCACCAACACGCGGCCCCCGAGGTCATATTTTGCGGCCCGCGAGCTGATTTGAAATTTCGGAAGAACGCTTAGTAAAGCACTATAAAGTGCTGAAATTTATTTCTGTTTAAACATATTGTTGTTGTTGTTCAAAGCAAGCTATTATTCTGTGCCCAATATCACTATTCGTCATTAGCTGATACGGCCTCGGCGACAGTATTATCATTCCATGGAGGGAGAATTTGCTGATATGAATGGGCATATTGCCTTGACGTGGAACGGCCCACCACTGCCAAGACCGAGACGTTTAGCAAACGACTTTATTGGGCTCCCCAAATGACCAAGCTTTACGAGGAGATAGTTTTCCAGCGAGTACCGTGTCTAGCTAACCCCAATATCGATTCTTTAGTCCAGAAGGGGTGGCCAATCTGCGGCAGTAGAAGGAAAATTATGCGGATGTTGAGACCTAATTGCATTAGGAGTGTTGACGGCCGTCAATAGGCAAATGGAATTTACAAATTGACTCCCTAATTAATAAAAGGTTTAAATTGTTTTGTTTTTTTTGTGATAGCCTAGTGTCCTTTCTAAATGCACCCCATAAAGAAATACTAATTTGTAATCGCGCTCTTCTCATCACGAAGGAAATTTGTTCCTGTTAGGCCTACAGTTGGGTGAATCCAATATCTTTTCATTTCACTATACCGACAATCCTGACGGGAGGTCAAGAAATAACAGCATGTAACAAATGGGACCAACATCAATTCGCCCACCCAAAAATGCAGCACAGCATTAATAACTTCCCGGAATTTTCGAGGACACCCCTGCATCTACTCTCGTTGAATCTGATCACACGAGCTGAGAAAAGATAACTATTTGATCGTAATATGTTAAACTATACTAATATTATTGACGAATTTCACTCATGAATATGAAAACTAATCCCTGTGGCTATTCATATGCAAACATGACTATTCACGATTACGGTGCGCACTGCGAATAGTAGCTGATATGAGTAACCTAAATAGATTAGCTTATCGAGTTTACCAGCGATGGACACTGGGCAGTTTAACGTGGGTGTTTGGCCTCCGGCAGTTAGTTCATTACGACTATGCCCTTAGGCATGTCAGGTATCGTGCGTATAGCTCATAGCTCAAAATAGAATGAAAGTGATGATCTGATACTTTTTTGTTGTATTTGCATTTCTTCAATGTGATATTATTTCTTTTGTGCTAACTATGCCCGTCGCTCATGTTAGAGAGCACAGCGTTGTACTGACGTAGAGTTATCAAAACGTGATTGTTAAACAGCGTTGCCTATTGTTATCTCGGTTTTGAAGTCATGCGGTCCGCGGCATCTACGAATTTTGAAAAGTGGTCCACGAACCGTTTTGAGTTGGTGACCCCATGTCGTAGATTGTCTGTTAATTGGATTGTTATTTGCACCATAGAGTTGATTTGGAATATCCGCCTCATCATCCAATGGTAACACACTTTCCCAAACTATTATGCTATCGTAATATTGACGCCAAGGTCGAATGGCAAAGTTGTAACGTTTCGCTCAGTGAATAGACAGCCAATAAGAAAAACTGGACGAAACGATGTAACAATATTATATTGTAATTTAAATGATAAACCATTCGCAATATTACTACGACTGAAGGCTAGTATACACCCTCGTGCATGGGGCAAATACCAGTCTTGTTGACTCCTCAAATCTGAACTTTGAGGCATTTTGTCACAGTACGGGCCAGCGGAGTCTTATCAGGCGCTCCCTTTTGTTTTGGTACAATCTCAGAGATGCTTGCGTTCGTCCATATTAACCAACTGCCAACAATTATCTTTGGGAATTATTATAGTCAGGGTAGCTACATGATATGAGGGGGTGGTTGGGGACATTGGGTGGTATTTGGTGGTATTTACATTCGGCAGACATCTCACGTTTACTCGTAGTGATTCGATTTGCTACGAAATTGGGGCTTCACCATATCTTCAGTAGACCCGAGCTATACCAAGCTACGATCTCTAACGGATATCGAGTTCTATTACCCGATCGGCCGGCAAGCTACGTGCTGGAGGAAGCGCTCAATTTCAAAATGAGACCCGGCGATGTAATAGTGTCTACATTACGGATGGGTGAACCTCTGAAAGGTTCAGGTTCGTGTGAACGCGAACCTTTTTGAAAGGTTCTGTGTGAACGCGAACGTGAACCTCATGACGTCACGCGACGTCATATTGCTAATTACCACCCTATCTTCAATGAAGGGATCCCCTATATTAATGTACACGATACCTAGCGACGACTCGGACCACATAATGCCACAATGCATAAGTACAAATTGGCGTTTTGAACGTCGCTAAATGTATCAACTGAGGCAATCAAAGGATAAAATACTCCCACAAAATCAATATCTTACGCCGCTTTGNCAACAATTTCGACGAGGACCTACCAGTNAATATAAGCTTACGCCTTAACGNTCTATGGNTCAGACGGAACAATGTATTCGGCGTCTGAGTATTGCTATTGATACTGAGCANAGTGTAAAACGGGTTTCTAGACTTGCTANCGATATTACCCCATTAACAAGTTATACAGNAGTNGCCAACACCTCAATCGCACNGATNTGGTTTTAATGATNCAGNAAAGATATGAAGCCAAGATTCACNNCGTACGCNTGCTNGATTTTTTACATCAGAAAACGATATCANTCTCATTATTTNGTTGAATAAGCATCATTCCTTGACCACGTATTTCGCTCNTGATGTTGTGTGATTNCGGGTCAAGCTCACAGNAGAGAGTCACTAAATACTCACAAACATAAAGCTGGATATTTCGAGCAAACTTTTGTTACAAAGCAAGTAAAAGTTTTGAGATTGTCAAGGTCCATGCTCGCTTAGTGTAGATTTTTAATGCTGCCAACGCCATGCATAGAGTGGCCCGCAGTTGAAATGCAATAAATTTGAACCAAAGATATTTTATCGTGAAGTGAAAATTGTAACATATATATGAAAAAGGTTCACAGTGCAGAACCTACCAAGGTTCTGTTGTGAACGCGAACCTCTAAATTTCCGAGGTTCACACACAGAATGCGAACGTGAACCTCACGTTCACACCATCCCTAGA
>ATSW01099076.1:0-13084 GCA_000444245.1 Botryllus schlosseri | reverse complement strand
GTCTCCAACTCAGTGAATGACCAATTGAGATTTCGGGGAATGGGAGCATCCAGGAGCACTGCGTCACCTACTTTCGCCCATGACTATTTCACGACGATCGATTATTTTACATCAAGAGATGTCAAACTCACCTGCCGCCGTGGGCCGGATTCAAAACTTTAGATCGCTAGCCGGCCGCACCAGCAAAATGATATCAAACGATTACCTCAAAATCCATGCCCCTGTTCTTAATTTGATTACTTTTTTTATCAAGCCTGTTTACACGCATTAGTATAATACATTATATTATGGATAAGGAGTTCTATTCTGCTGCACCTTCATTGACAATCAATGGAATTAGCAATAACAGGCGGTAGAATACAGCTACAAGCCGATAAAACAGTGGCTTTAACGATGATGTAAGTTGGTATATTTCTATATGCCTCCTTTGCTTTGGTCGTTTCCTGGCGCCAGCACAAGGTATACGTTGTGGGCAATACAAAGTATTTAACTGTAAACGCGGACGTTGTAATTTGCTTTATATTATTATATCGCGATTCGGGTTTCACTCTAGTCTGGAGACTATGTGCGTCCGAAGTGATGCAGAAGTGCGACCACATATATTTGAATAAGGCAGGGCCGGCCAACCTTTGGCCCGCGAGCCACATGTGGCCCGCGAGAAGGTTTTGAGTGGCCCGCGAATTAATTTCCGAAATTAATAATATTATCAAAAATGATTGCACAGATTGTGAACTTGCAAGGCCAACCAAAAATATGATTAGTCTGGCCGCAACACTTGAGATGTGATGACTAAAATATCAGTTCCGACGCATTGGTAGATCCATGAGCCAGTCACATTTTGGTAGATCTTCGTACACTAAAATAAAGCAGAATAATTTGCGATACATTCATCAAAAGTAAAAATTTTCTACAGGCTTCGCGCAACATGTTGTCTCTCGATTTCTTGCTTTTAATATTGTTACCCCTTTCTGAAAATGAAAGAACGCCTAATGTATCAGATTAAGTCTAACTATATTCGCGATTACGAGACAGTGTCGTTCAACATATGAGACCTTGCGTGTGCGCTCGCAGAAAGACCGTCGACTATGAAACCTAGGCTCAAAATGATTGACGCATGTTGGGTTGGTCGAAGCTTTCGATATCAATATGTCCATTGTCCATGCACCGAATAGTACATTCATTGCAAACTGAGCCCAGCGATATACAGCAGGCCCGCAATATAGTCAAGTGACAATATTATTGACCTATGAACTTCGGAAATTTTTCACGCTTCGCGCGGCTAGTGGCCCGCCGAATAGTTCGTCAATCAATTGTGGCCCTGTGGCTGAAAAGGTTGGCCACCACTGGAATAAGGCATATATATATCTGCGCATTTATTATATTCTCCATGTAACCTGCATATAACAGTTTTGCATTGGCGTTTTTTCTTCTGTCAACTGCTAGTTTTGTGTCAATTTTCCCTAAAACTCTGAACTCAATATGAATTTGTTTTGTCTTCTGGGAAATCGTTGTCAATCTCAGCGACTTTCTCCTAATTGTGACAAGAAACTATACAATACCGCTGTCGGGTGGTTATAATGTGGCCTATAAAAATTATATGTAATTTGCTGTCTTGGGAGATTATTTAATGAAAGTATTTCTTACCAAAGTTCTCAATATTTGCTTTTAATGTGCTCGATAATACTCGTAATTTTTCAATCTACTCAAAATTGCTTCGCGGGCGCGTGCCCGATCTTAAGTCGAAGATCAATAACGGCGTGAAAGAGTCTCCTTGTGCATTGCAGAATGCGGTACGAATGTTCACGACAAATGCCAAAACATAATCCAGGCTGAATGCGAGAAAAACCAGAAGAGATCGGTCGAACAACAGTAAGTAATGACAAAAATATCCGGGGTTTATCAACAAATTTTGCATGTTCAAGTGCATTCGGACACTTGGTCGTATTCACGATAAAACCGACCAAATAGACATGAATGAATAGCGAAATTAACCGCAGCAGTCGGTATATCTTGACCATAATGTGGCAAGAAACTGCTCTTGCTGTAGCAATTCATGATTGTTCATTTATTATCAAGCCAAATATGATTGAACTCGCCACTTGTGAGGAATTCAAGCGTCTCTGGTCGGAAACAGATGCACTTGTAAAAAATTACACACCGTATATACACGTGGAGTTTTCTGGATGGAGGCGCCATACCTCGATCACGATGACCAGTTGCCTCCTTTTGACTGTGTGCGTCGACAATTTAATCGTGTTTTTGCTCACGCAAATTAATTATTAACGTGTGGGATGGCGTAACAAACGAGTCTAGCAGGAGTAGCGAACTTGCAATAAAGCTTTCACACATTTTGTGGCCCGCGAGTTACCAGTGCACAAAAGTCTGATCTTGCAGCATGAAACACTGAATTTAGTTTACCATGATTGCAGTTTGTTTGTTCTTGGGGTATTCATGGTGTTTGTCGACTACTATGGTCATTTACACCAGGTCGATATTCTTCTTATTTTCCATAACTGCCGATTTATAGCACGGCCCACCTCTAGGCTTTTGTAAGACACCGCGGACGCGGATGAGGAGGCGAGAAGCCTAGATAAACCTCCAACACTTAGGTATCGGAATTCGGAATTCGGAATACGACCTCGGTCGGAGTGAGAGTACCAAAACGTATCAATGCCACTGTTAAAGTTTTTGCAAGTTTCATACATGTCAATTCTATCACGAAGACCTAAATAGCAAGTCATCAGAAAGTCGACTGACTTGCAATATCTGTGATTTGGAATACAGCAGGGGTCGCCAACTCAAGACGGGTCGCAGGCCGCATGAATTCAATATCGATATAAAATAGGCAACCACGTTTTAGAACTTTACGTCAGCACAACGCTGCGATACTTAACATAGGCGATAGGCATATAGTGATCACAAAAAAGTAATATTTTATTAAAGGAATGCAAATACAACAAAAAATCATCATCATAATTTCATATGATTTCGAAGTCGGACCTGTGCACGATATGTGTGCAGTAGGGGTGTTAAAAATTACTTTTCTTCTTAAATTATACTGGCTACTTGATAAAATTGTTAGGTTACCATTTTAAGCCTACACATCAAATTTGGTTCAATTCCAGCGCGAGTAGCCGTATTGCTACTAGACTTCAGAATGGCTTATTTTATTTCCAACGCCACAAGGTTATTCGCAACTGTGCTTAAAGACAGAAGACGAAGCACTCCAACCGTTGGAAGCCTGCTACCTTCACCAAAAGGCAGCCGATCCAACAGTATTGCAACACCAAGCTCTATTACGATCGATACGGTCGAGCCTGCTGGTAGCGGGACAAGCCCCGCCGCCAGTCAATTGGTAAGTGAAAATACAGGTTGGGTACCCTTTATATTCTCTTTTTTTTCGGATTCTGGTCATCTATTTATATTTCATTAAAGCATTGCAAAAATGAGTGTTTGTTTTGGGCTTGTATATTAAAACAGCCAAATACTATTTTGATCAGCTCATGCCTAGTATTGCATCAAACTTACTGCTCTTGGCACCGATTCTATCCAAGTAGCTCGATCGTACAACGGACGTTCCACCATCAAGTTGCCGTACCAGTTTAGATTTCAACGCATAGGTCAATTGAACGCGGTTGCGTTTTTGCAATGTGTTTTCGTGTCGAGATAGCGTAGTGGTATAATCCATGGCTCAAAGAACAATGGGCCGCGGGTTCGAGTCCGACCGAGGTCGACTCCAGAACTTCTATCTAAGTTTTGGAGGTTTATCTAGGCTCCTCTTCGCCATATCGTCCGTATAAGCCAGGGGTGGGCAAACTTTTGAGCTCGCGGGCCGCATTCGACATCTTAATCCATTCGCGGGTCGCACTATATAAAATTGGGACTATACACCAAAACACAGTACTGGTATTTGATTATATCATATAGTGATGACATGGAGATAATATATATGCTTATTCAATGCAAACCAAACATTACTTTGATGATATCGGACAAGCGTGAGAAACAGTGGCGAGATTTCATAGGCTGGTCGACCTCAATAACCAATTTGTCGGTTGTCCCGATTCTTAGAACAGGATTGAAATTTGAATCTGTGAGCAGCGATCTGTTCATAGATTTACCAATTCCACTTTTGGTACAGTTCCAGGGCACACAATGCTGACAGCATCATAACCATGTTAGCTTCAAACACGCTTCTACTATGTGTAGATAAAATATAAATGCCCTAATTGTACGTATACAGAGAACGAATCTACTTAAGACACGCGCGAATCATTATTATAAGCACACCACTGAAATATTTAAAACTAAACTGGTCAATCTGAAATCACACTCGTGATCCGAATTATGTCAATGTCGTTTAGGATTTCTGTGATGTTTACCAGTTGAAACCTTTTAAACTGCGTGCATGGGCCTTGAGATCGGGCTGTCACGCCAGAAATTGAACATAAAAGTAATATAGGAAGTAGGCCTACGTACCCTAGAATCGTATGTAAATCGCACGGAGCGCGAGAAAAATTTCAGTTGAGCTCAGCTTCGCGCCCCCTTCAGATGCTTTCACGACCCCTAAGGCGGGTGCGCCCCTCCTTTTGACAACCACTGTCTTAGAATTATTATGGTGAAATATACTAAGAAAAAGGTTAATCAAGTCCCTGCATTAATTCGATTTTTGGTACGCATTTTATCAATATTTTTGATAAGTTTCTTTAGACTCTCGCAGGCCGCACAGAACGGTGTCGAGGGCCGCATGCGGCCCGCGGGCCGTAGTTTGCCCACCCCTGGTATAAGCGGTGTCGTATGAAAGCGTAAAAGTGGGCTGTGCTACAAGTCGGCAGTTACGGAATATAAATGTAGAAAATTGGCTTGGTGTAAATGACCATAGCAGCCGACAAACAAACATGAATACCTCTACAACAAACAAAGAAACGTTATGGTATCAACGCCTCAGTTATACCAATCTGTTCCCATTACGAAGTAAACTTTTACAAATCAACGACGTACAGGACTAAATAAACTCGCTGAATATAAGTGATTCTCTTAAAATGTACGCCTTTCGCTGCTTACAGAGGCTCCAAACTAAACAATTGACGTATCCACCCTTGTTTCATGTTTCTTTGCAGCATGACTTCAAAATATCCTGAAATATTTCATTTTTAGGGTGGTCAAGGGACAATGATGTCACAATATCCTATTTATTGCATTTAAGAGTGGGCCCCATATGCATTTGCCATCTCTTTGGTTCATGTCTATACACGCATGGTTGGATGTTACACAAAACGGCGTTTTAAATTACTAAAAATCCGTCTCCAGTCCAGAGTTGGATCAATTGTAATTTGTAATTGAGCTGAATGTAATAATTTACATTTATTCATGTAAGTGTAATTGAAATTGTAATTGAAGCATTTCTATTTTGTGTAATTGGAATTGGAATTGGAATTTTATGAAAATTTTGATCAATTACAATTTCAATTACATTGTTATGGAAACCTGACAATCACAACATAAAATAATCAATCAATCAATCAATCATTTATTCGTCACACCAGTGAGGATCCGGTTGGGACCAGGATGACGACGAGGGGCCGCAAGGCCTAAAGCAGTAGTTCCCATTTCCCAACCTTTTTATAGACACGCCCTCCTTTATGATAGTGAAAAATTTAGCGCCCCCGTTATTGTCATATCACAAAATCCAACCTGGATGCTATCAACCCAAACAGATTGTTTGATGGCATGGAAGGTTATAACTGTTGATGAGAGAATTAAAAAAATATGAAATTAGTTTTGTATATATAGAGAAACACGCGTGAATTGGAGGTAAATCGCGCAAAGCGCGAAACATTTTTTCAGTTGACCGCTTCCTCGCGCGCCTCTTCAGATCTTTCACGCCCTCCAAGAGGGGCGCACCCAAAAGGTTAGGAACCATTGGCCTAAAGCCTTAAGGACCTAGTACACAGTCGCCACATTTAATAATTAACCTATTTACATCGGTACTATATGCGTATCGCGTTATAAGTAGATAATTCAGCCATGCTAAATTGTTTCCCATACTTCAGTAGCAACAGAAAACGTTGTGAATAAATTATAGGCTAAACCAGTGGTTCTCAAACTGGGGGGCGTGCCCTTCTTGGGCGGCGTGAATGCATCTGAAGGGGGGGGGGCGCGAAGCTCCGGTAAACTGAAATGTTTTTTCCGCGCTTGGCGTGATTCACCTCTATTTCATAGCTATTGCTCTGTGTATAGTCCGAATTTCATATTGGAGAATTCTCTCATACCTTCCATACCATCAAACTATCTGTACGGATTGCTAACATTCTGGTTTGATTGTGTGATATGACGATAAGTGGGGCACGAAATATTGCACTTTCATAAAGAGGGGCGCTTCTAAAAAAGTTAGCGAATCAGTCGGCTAAACTGAATCTTAAATTTCAAAAATGAATGAACAACAAATAAACTCTTCTGAAACCTGTGCTGAACCATTTCCTACACCACGGCCAGAGCTTTCTTTTTAAATCTCTGACCAGTACCGCTTGCTGCAATAATTGCAAAATGAGATTCAAGTTCCCAACCAAGGCTTCATCAAACTTGATCACGCATTTGTTGAGATGTTATCCCAATCTTACCTCCGGTCTTGATCAAATTTACGGGGGCCAGAAATTTTCGCACCCTAATGTTTATCAAATGCAATCTAACAGTTTCCGAGCAAGTGAAGATGTAAATGCGAACCAAAATGTTGTAATTCGTAGTTACCATGAGGTTCTTTCCTTTTGCATTTATTTTAATTTTACACATCTTATCGGTATCATCCTTATCGCTGACGCAACTACATTTCATTATCCTCGCTCAGCTCTGAGTAGCCTAATCTTTTCGTTACTTTTCATTGACTGCATGTCCTAGTGTCCTGTGACCTATTCGCTGTTAGTCTCTCAAAATTTTGGTTGTTAACAGTAGCTTGAAACATTTTTCTGTCTTTGTAGTGTTCAGTACTCATGATTAGGAATAGTTCGAATGCGTTGTTGTTATTTTTTTAATTAAAGGGTATTTTGCGTATCATGAATGAAACTATGAGATTGTTGCTAATTACGTCGCTACGGTTGTCAAAGAACACCTCTCTACCGCATCAATCAGATGTTTAACAGTAATTGTAATTGTAATTGTAATTCGATATTTTTAGCATTGAGTAATTTTAATTGTAATGTAATTGAGACATGCAAGGGAATAATTGTAATTGTAATTGAACTGAATTATTGTAATTTATCTAACTCCGCTATCTAACTCTGCTCCGGTCAATCGTTTTTTTGCTATCCAAACATGTCTTGACTTCATTAAAACTTCTCCCATTCAGGACGAAGACGAAAGCCGCCTTGAGAAATCCAATCTTTTGGAACGAAACGGCACTAAAGGGAATACGTGGATGAAGAATTACAAGATGTGGATCATTTTGATAGTCGTTATTTTACTGGTGATTGGAATCATAGTGGTGGCGATGCTACTCCAACACCACAAAAAGCAATGATCGGCTCGCGCTGCCCGTGGAATATGACTTCAGTAACACTGCGCTCTCTGATTTTATCCCAGCCAGCATTACCTTACATATCAGCCCAACTTGATGATCCTCCACAAGGGTGTTCGTTTTGAGTAATATTTCTGACAGCCCGTCGTCAAATCTCTTCGGTGGATAAGACCCCGCAACAGATATTGATAACTAGCTCAAAGATTATATCGTCACACATGTGGCTGCATTTAAAACAAATGGAATTTTAAAACATGTTTAAAATTGTCTTTTAAAAAGAGTGTTTTTTGTAATAAGCCTCTCACAAATGTTCGAAAAACTGATAAGCTTTTGTTTTGCTGCAATATCGTATTTTAAAAAGATACAACACATTTGTGCTTCTACTTCTATACCAGTTGTTCTAGCTAGGGGTTCCGTGAGCCAGTTTCAGAAGCTCCATGGATGTCTAGACACACACTCAACCATGGCCTCAATCAATCAATCAATCAATCAATCAATCAGGTTTATTAATATTTTCATCGTTTCAAAACGTCACAAGACTGCGATACAATGAAAAGATAGGAAGGTGTCGAAACAACTTGGAGTAGCCTTTATTATCAGACACCCACCTTAGCCTAGGCGAAGTAAAGAAGAGGCATGCACACTGAATGAAAAGTAATGCAGAGAATATAAGACGCAAGCGACAAAATGGGGTGGCATGTGGCGGAGGGCGAGGTCGATGTTAGGTCGTGGTCCGGTAATCCTGAAGACTGGCTAGTATTTGAGCCACAGAAATATGGTAACCATAAGTTAATACCAAATCGATACTCTTCTGTTTCATCGCCACAAATCCCCATATCGAACACTATCGAACGAATGTAGGCTATTCAGGCTCAACTGGATAACAACAGCAAATGAATTAATAATTAAATCGGACTACCAAATAGCACAAATCTGAAAACGCACACCCAACACGGTCCTGAAATGTCTGAGTATACTGAAAGACTGTTCTGATCCCTGCTGAGATTACTTTGGAGATTGTCAGACGTGGGACTTTGAAATTCAGTGCGTCCCGCCACACCTTATCTATGTCTAGGAATGCTGGTAAAAGCAATCGTCCATTATTTATAGCCTTACAAATTGTATTATTTAGAGACGAAAACGCACGTCAACCTTTGAAATTTGAATTCGGCAATATCTTTTCAGATACCAAGTTGGTTTAGTGCGAGATCAGCAATTACTACCTCGTTCTGCCTGTAAAAATACACGTAATAAGCAAGTCCCTCAAAAAGCAACGAAATAGTGTGTGAAGTCCTAATGAAATTTTGATGAGGATAATATTTCTATTCTCCCCGGCAACCAATATTGGGAGATCATTACAAAGACAAAGGAATATTTAAAGGACCTGATTTATCGTTCGCGTTAGATTGTCTCAAAATCATTTGCTCTTTTGACAGCAGCGACTCGTGAGCATGAGGCGTGGCGTGTGTTTCTAAGTGGCAGCTCCTATGGGTTAAAATGTTGTGATATTTGGAGTTCCATATGGTTACCATATTTTGGAATCGGGAAAGGAGGATACTTTAACAAAAACCTGAAAAAGGAGGACAAATGCTCCTAAATGAGGACGTATGGTAACTAGGGCTGGGCAAAGTCGAGTACCTGAGTGATCCGATTCATAATCAAGTATCACGCTTCGAGTCGAGTCGAGCATTGAAGCATCACTCATTATGACGTCACAACAGAATGCACCATGTCAAAGTTCAAATATGTACATTTTTTGCCACCACAAAGAATATAATGCCCGTTATCCATCATATTAAAGATACTTTGGTATTTTTCGACCCTACCGATTTCATTGCACTTTGTTTTGGGAGGATCATGACTAACAATAGTAGCTTTGTACTATATGTTTCGTATGCTGGGATACGGCCAATCAAGGTTTCAAGGCTTGCACAGTGGAAAATAGTATCGAAACCATTATTCTAGTTGATAAAATATCTTTCAGTGGCCAAGAGGGGCTATAATTTCAGTACTCGAAAAAATTGTCCACTCAACTCGAATCATTAAAATAATTACTCTTGAGATTCGAATACTCGAATCATTGTGCCAAGCCCTAATGGTAACCCCAGAGTTACACATTTATTACAGTGCCTTTTTAGTTGTCCCAAATGCAGAAAAATATTTTTATGGAGTGATACATTTGCACATTCTAATTTAACCCAAAACTCTAATTATTAACCCTAACCTAACCAAACCCATTTGTCAGAGGTTCAAAACACGGGAGAGCACTGTAAATTAGCAGGACGTATATAATATTCATTCATTTTAACGCGGATGTGTACAGCAAAGGCTTTTGGGTATAGATGTGTGACTCGTACTCGAACGACTCAAGACACCTAGGAGGGGTGGAGGTAATCAGGTGAGAAGGGTGCTCCAGTCATGATAAAAAAAGCGTTCCCGGTGAATTTCAGATTCAAATTTGGTTCGATTGATTTAACACTATACTAAGAATGGGTTTTACAATGGGGGGAAAGTAGTTATAGGCTACTTTAGGATGCTATAGCAGAGTGGTTTCCAAATGCGATTCATTAAAAACAGGTCGGCAAAATCTTGTGACCTATGATCTGTGATTTAATCACTTCGTATGTTACATTAATGCAGAGGTTCTTTAACTGAGGCGATGTACAAATTGGAAATTATTCATGAACTGGATTTTGCCCAAATTTATGAAAATAATCTTATTATTTGGATGATAGATGAATGACACTCACTTCAGTATCCAATCAGTTACGAGCTAGATTTTCTCAAATCCTGTCATGTTCAGAATATAGACATTTCCTTGAAGTCAGTAATTTATTTGCATATTGTGTGACTGATTCTGATACTATTCATCAACATTTTAGTGCGCACCCAAAAATAAAAGCAGTCCAACTATTCATCATCTTGAAAGCCCAGATAGGTGTATTTCCTGAAGCTTCTTAGGATAAATATCACATGCCGTGTGTGAGCTAAGAACGATTCATAATGCAATTGGTTTGGTGCCTTGTGAATTCTATTAAATGATATATAATCACGCAAATTGTTTTGCACTTCCTAATATTTTCATACTATGCTTTCTTAGGAAAACAAGTCATAACATCAGGCCCGTGTAAATTAAATGTTGATCCCCTTCGAAGTCCTTTTTTGCGGATATCGGAAGTTTCGGCCAGCAAATGAACAATTATTCAGGTGCGCGATACGTATGAGGGCCAATATTCACGAGGCGATGTATTGAAAGCAACAGATTTATTCTTCCGTCCATGATTTTTTTATGAATAGCACTAACTAAAGCATGTATAAATAATCACAATCACTGATATTACATCCTACGAAGAAGCAGTAACTGATGGCGTCGATGAACGATTCGCAACACAACTACAACCTGACTGAAGTCCAGGAAACAAGTATTTGGGCAATGTTCACCTTTTTGTCCATATTTGGAGCGATCGCGCATGCTCTAATGATCACAATTTTGTTTCGTATGAAGCCCACTTTCTTCACTGTCATCACAGCCGGACTTTGCTTCTCCGATCTCATTTCCAGCGTTAACAGCCCGTTGTATGTCTACACAGTACTGAATAGCCTGGACTATAGAATACCACAGCTATTTTGTTTCATTTGGCTACCGGTGGAGAAAGCTACATCCTTCACCACGGCCCATCACGTTTTCCTGTTGAGTTTAATACGTTTTTTGAGCGTCACAAAAATCAACGGATTCACCATGAACGTGACACCGAAGAGATGTCGTATATTTGTTGTCACTTCCTACTTCGTTACATTTTTAGTGAACTCAACTATGCTGGCAAACATCACCGAATATGGTCAACGTGATGGCTTGAATCACTGCGTAATAAACCAGGCGGCTGACCGATTGTTTACAATTATAGCTATGTTTTTAAACGTAGTCGGTATGATCATTCCATCCATTTTAATATTGGTATTATGTTTTATCGCATCGCCGATCGCGTGGAATCTCATCGTCATCTTCATCACGTGCACAGGAGAAACAAGCCCTGATTCAATTGACCGCAATTGTAACCACATATGTTGTTGGATACAGTTTTGATATCACCTTCATGGTGGTTAACGATTTTTTAATTCCACGACACCTCAATATGATACTTCACTTGACGACTCATGGTGTACTTCGCGTTTGCGAATGTATAAATCCCTTTCTCTACTACATTGCCTCTTCTGATGTTAAAAAGGAAAGCAGGAAACTGATCGAAGAAATTCAGCACGGCATTGCCTCTTGCATGCAAACTGAAAATCGTCACGGAAGAGCTAATCACGAACTTCAGCAAGCGGATGGAGAGCAATATAAACAATTTGACACCCGACGCAGTAAAAGCGTCGTTTCAGTCGATAGAAGCTGTCTGCATTCAGTGTCGAATATCGCTAACCCTGTGGATGTGCCTGCGAATAAAGCAATGCCAGCGAATGCGGTAGCAGGGAGACCCTGGATGTGCATTCCCGTTCCAGTATGTTTGGCAGCAGTGGATTCCAAGCAGAACCTTCCATCTCCAAGAACCTCTTTGGCAATACCTAACCAAGTGCAGGAAGATTTGGCACCATGTACACACCGCCATTCTATTTGATATATCATATTCTTGTTGTATCAGCTTCAGTGTATATAAATAACTACTTTTCACATATACTTGCTGGATAACTAGCTAATTAGAACGAAATGCCGATAATCTAATTCTAATATAAATTCTGAAATGTTTCTTTGCTCTTATTCCAATTCTAATACAATTTGTGAAAGGTCTCTTTATTCCAATTCTAATTTTAAACTAATTTTGGAAATGTTTATATGCTCTTGTTTAAATACTAAACTAATTGCTGGTTTTTCTGAATTTGATGCAGGAGAACTGCATGGTGCGAAACGAGCCTAGCTTGCTGTAGAGACATTTCTTATTTTCATGCGTGTTAGAATGAATAATGATTCGATACGAATTCGATGTTCAAGTTTTGATGAATTCTGTTTTAATTTTAGTCTAATTTGAAAAGAATGTGTAGCTGATGGTAGTTCTAATCTCATTCGTTAAATCTGAAAATTGTGGTTTGTAGGAAACGTGGTGCATGACACTAATCCTGTCATATTCGTTTTATTCCGCACGTTAAATGGCGCTCTATAGGTTAGGGAGAATCTTCAATGTATAAAAATGGGCTATAAAAATAACACTATTATTGTCATTCGGTGTCTAGCAGTCTTGTGATATTTAGAACGATGAAGTTAATAAACGACGGACCGCGTTCATCGTGTTGTCTTGTAACACGACTTCATTTTCGATTTCGATTTAGACATTACGTCAGGGTTGTAATTCACAGGCACCTATGTAGTCACAGATCAGTCTTACTTCTATAGCTCAGACTACAGTCAAGTTGAGTCATTTTCAATTACCCACCGAGTCAATCCCGAGTCCGGGATCAAATCCGAGTCATAGGCCCTTTTCATACCGGATTTACGAAACTCTTTCGGGAACAAGTTCCGAAACAGGCGATGTTCACATAGAGAAAAAATTACCGAAACAGTTCCGGGAAAAGAGCGCGTTC
>ATSW01099069.1:0-13260 GCA_000444245.1 Botryllus schlosseri | reverse complement strand
TATAATTCAGTCATTATCTTGCAAAAAAATTTCGCGCTTCGCGCGACCAGGGCCTGATTGCGCACTGCACAATTGCATGACATATTGTTATCAATTTTAGAGCGTAATAAGATAAGTCTTGTTTGTAATGTTACCTAATTCGGTTCGCTCCTATCGGACGACTTAAAAAAGGTTATCAACATTCCAGTTGCCCGCGCAATGGTTCGTAAATCTCATGTGTCCCATTGGCCGAAAAAGTTGCCCACCCCTAATTTAGATAAAATTAGACATTACTTGCAAATTACAATTCAATTGCACAGGGGAAGAAAATCTCAATATGAGTTTTCGCGATGCAGTCAAAATTGATGCAATTTTTGGAATTATACCATGATACTGTGGCTGAGCAAATGCATCGGCTGGTTTTGTAAAATTGTAAAAATGATGTAAATATGACCGAACGATGCTTCCCACTTGACAAAATTAAAAAAAAATTGTATTGTAGCTTAGATGTTTGGGTCGAACAAATGATTGAGAAAGACTGCAAGTCCCAATCCTTGAATACTTGATTAAGTACATGTATAGACTAGACATAGGCTATGGTCTTTGACTAATTAACTAAATTCCATCTACAACCAATGTTTATTAGTAGTAAGAGTGTGTGTGCTTGTAATCAGGATAGTGTGCAATGACAAAATTGGTAAGTTCAATCTCTTTATTAGTTGCTGACTCATACACAAGAGCTACAGTTGGATTTTTATCTACACTTTTATTATACAGGATTGGATATCTGCCATATTTGAATGATTCATACATTTCAGGATATTAGAGAGTCCATGTTATGAAAACTTGAAAAAGGAAGGATATTTAGCAAATCTTTCCTTCATGTTAATTGCATAGTGGATAATTCGAGCTGTTCCACAATGAAACAATTTAGCATGCCACCGTTAATCATATGTTAGCATATGTTTAATGGTTGTATGATAAGAACTCAACCGACAATGTGGCATATAATTTTCGAAGTAAATTGATAATAATGCTGGAGTCGGAGTCGGGAGTCGGAGTCGGAGTCGGTACGTCTAAAGACCCAGGAGTCGGAGTCGGAGTCGGAGTCGGTACGTTTAAAGACTCGGGAGTCGGAGTCGGAGTCGGTATATTGAAAATGTATGGAGTCAGAGTCGGAGCCGGAGTCGGTGGTAAAATTTACCGACTCCACAGCCCTGCCAGCAACTAGTAGAAAACTTCCAATATGTACATTGTACATTGAAGTTCTGCATCTCCATGAGTCTCTTCACCTAATATTACGCCAAATTGTCCTATCTTACGCATTTTCCTTGCCATACCCTACATTTTTTTCGGATCAAGAAAATGCCAACCTCAACAGAAAATTAACATCCTACACTGTATTCCTAGAAATCACACACAACGTGCTTTGACCCGACATTTTGATTGATGTAGTTTTCCAACTTCATTTTTTTTTCGCTACACCCGCAGACCATCACGACGGCCGTGCCAACGACCACACCGTTCGTCTCCACCACCAGGGCTCAACCACTGTCTTCCACATCTCCAAAGCAAACGGAAGTTACCGAAATTACGCCTACCGAATCTACAATCGTCGTGGAAACCACGACTGGCAAGACCGAAACGAAGTACACCACTCAGAGTAATATGAGTGATAGTGATATAATATAGTAATGATGATGATAATATTCTTCTAATGCATATTCTTCGGAAGACCTTGAATGCACAACTGGACAAAATTACACTCGACCTCAGTAATTTCGATTCTTTATTTCAATCATCGTCTCTAGCTCCGGAACCCTTGACAATTCTTCATCGATTCTGTTATCTGACTTCTTCATGTATTGCATAGGAATTACCATTTGACTTCTATTAATGAAATTTTAAAAGTTTACAATAATCTTGCCATTTTCCTTAGGCGGTTGCCTGTTTCCGGATTGTGTGTGTATTTACGAGGGAGAGGTAAAGACTACGACAGCTGAAGAAGTGTCACCCACAACTCCAGGGGTATCGATCACGGAAAGCACTACTACGGAATCGCCCAAACACTGCGACGATTCCATGGGTCTCGAACTGGGTGTGAAAAACGAGTTGAATCCAGTCTTGACAGCTTCCAGTAACCTGGAAATCGCTGCAGACGCTTGGCTTAACAACGATAAATCTTGGAGGCCGGATTTTGATACAGAAGAGGAAATATATGATGAAGACTCGAGTACTTGGGTTCCACGACCCTGGCTTCAAGTCACGTTCGATCATGCAGTCATCATAACCTCTGTGATAACTCAAGGAGACTCCGAGACTGGCGATCACATCACAGAGTACACAGTCAGCTATTCAACAGATGCGCAAAGCTCGTGGCAAGGTGTATCTGACGAATCTGGAAGCCCGGTAATCTTCGCGGGCAATGAAGACGGCACGGGAAATGTTCCAAATGAATTTGCGTCGCCTTTAAACGACGTTACAGCCGTCAGAATTAGACCGACGAAATGGGTGAATGAACCAGCGCTGAGAATCGAGTTGCGTGGATGTTACACTAAAGATGTCTCCTCCACCACTCTCAAAACTACCACAGAAATTATGAAGACTCGTGCCACGAAAGTGACCGTGACGGAAACGACCGAATCTCAATCCAGCACATCGTCGGCGGTTATGTACACAACTACCAAGGAGACCTTGCCCGCCACGACTGAAGCTGTACCTGTCACAACTCCGATATCCTCCAGTGAAACATCGCCAAAAACCACCACAAAGGTAATCCATAGCAGAGCTGTCATCAACTTTCTTGAGTCCTGACTCTGGCTTTATTAAACGTCTTTTTTGTATGTTGCTATAATCTCAATCGTTTTTGGTCTTTTAACCAAATTGCTTTCGCATATGCTAGTATGCATCGCTGTGCAGATATACTCCATAAACATGATTTTGAATTTGCGCTCACATTCGTGCATAATACTGCAATCGTATTTGAACATTGGACAACCATAGCTTTCAATCCTTGCACTATTGAGCTTATTTTGACTGAAATTTAAATTGAAACTGCTGACCTAACTAGACCTTAGTTATGTTCGGCATAAAGTTAATCAGATAGCTATATATCACTGTTAATACCATCACTGTATATCGCTATAAACAGCTTCAAAAACAATTTTCAGTCGCCTCCCCGAAAAGAACAATCGTCATTATGATCGAATACTATTTCGTCTTCGGTCAGGTCATTGCCGTCTTAACTCCCACTTATGCAAGATTGGGTGTGTGGACTCCCCCTTGAGTTCTTTATGCTGTGCCCCGGACACTGTTTCGCATTTACTAATGAGATGTCGTAAATTTTAATTTCATTGCCGCTTTTTGATTGATCATTATGCCAATTAAAACGTTGCTTTCTCTTTACAGAATCTGTTGACCCCCCATTGCCTAACTATACCAGTTATAGAATTTATCCTCTCCTGCGAATAATTTCTCTAGATCGATTTATTGCATTTTCCGATGGTTTCATTGAATATATACTGAGTGTGGCGCAAATAACCGTCATTGAAGGAAAGCGCCACTTTTTTCCATAGTTTTATTAATAATGACACAATAACACGATAAGAACGGTCACTACATTCATCTTGAATTATGCAAACACCTCAACATCACCACTTCGACAAAAATTTAGTATGATTACAGCCCAGCACCAGTGACAGAAAATGACCAAGTAAAAATTATGTGGGATGTACCAGTTATAACTGACCGCGAAATCAGGAGCAACCGCCCAGATATGATAATCAAACTAAAGAATAGAATAGAATGCTCATTCATTGAACTGGCCGTCCCAGCTGATCACACCATATTACAAAAGGAATCAGAAAAACAATCGAAATACACAGACGTCAAAATTGAATGTCAGAAAATGTGGTGATGCAAAATAGAAATTGTACTGATAGTCATTGGCGCTATTGGGGTCGTAAGCAAAACACCCATGAGACATATCCAACAAATTCCGGGTAACGTTCGATTCGACAGGATCCAAACGATCACGTTATTGGGCACTGTACATGTGCATATTCCTCGGAAGGCCTTGAATGCACCATTGGACTAATTACACTTGTGCGCATGAATCACAGCATAATTTAGGCCTATGTCACTTCGATTCTTCATTTTCCATCATCTCTACCTCTGCTCTGCAACCCTTGCCCATTCTTCATCTACCGCAATTCTGTAATCTGACCTATGTATTGCATTGGAATAACAATTTTACTGTATTACTGAAATTAAAAAAAATAACCTCAATCTCCCCATTTACCTTTTGGGGCAGGTTGCTCCCCGGATTATGTGTGTATTTACCAGTTTTACTGTGAATAAAGAATATAATAATATATCATTGTATTGCTTTCAAAGCCCCTCCATGAGTACCTGATATTAATAAATAACATACTCATATTGAAACATACCCGAATATTTTCGGTTGACACTCGACTGGGGTAGCCTAATCATCAGCAACTTAGTAGACAACTTCCAATATGTACACTTCAAATCTCCATCTCCAAGATTCTCTTCACCTAATATCACGTCAAATTGTCCTATCTTACACATTTCCCTTGCCATATCCTACATTTTTTTCGGATCAAGAAAATGACAACCTCCACAAAAATAAGCATCCTACACTATATTCCTAGAAATCACACACAACGTGCTTTAACCCGACATATTGATTGATGTAGTTTTCCCACTTCATTTGAAAATTTGTCGCTATACCCGCAGACCATCATGCCAACCGTGCCAACGACCACACCGTTCGTCTCCACCACCACGGCTCAACCACCGTCTTCCACATCTCCAAAGCAAACGGAAGTGACCAAAATTCTGCTTACCGAATCTACAGTCGTCGTGGAAACCGCGACCTGCAAGACCGAAACGAAGCACACCGCTCAGAGTAATATGAATAATAATGATATCATAATAATGATTCAACAAATTCAACAAAACCTATAAATGCAACTTTGTACTGCAACCTTTGTCAAAATTAAGTGCAACTTTCTCGCGCTTTTAGTGCAACATAAACTTGCCCTAGTAATAACAATAGAAATAAATTAGCCGCATGAACACCATTCCTGTGAATACTACGTTCTACAGCGTACTGAACACTTTTACATCATAGTTTTTGTAAATTAAAACTATTCTCAGTAAACCACTGAGCACTCTTACAGAGAATTTGGTAAAGTAGTTATAGAACTTCCGTTTTCCATTGTACTAAAAACTTTAATACGACTATGCACATTGTATAGGTGCGAGGTGAACTAGAACTAGCCTACCGCAAAACGGATTTTAAGCAAAAGTTGTAATCGATCAAAGTTGATTTTGATACACACAAAAAAATCTGGTAGATTTACAAAGAAATTTCTGTAAATTTTACAACGAATTACCGGTCGCAGCTAATAGCAGCGTGTAGTTTGTCATTTTACATTTTGATATGTAATATTACATTAATTTAGCTGCTAAGTCAAGTTACCAGAATTTCTTCGCAAGGTTACTGACAGTTACTCGCTACGGCATTTTACCAAGCTATTGGCAAAATTGATTAGCTTCCAAGCCCCAGCAACCAGTGGATACGTGGAAGTGCATGTCACTGTGATATCATTCTCGTTGCGATTTGACCTGATTCAACCTCGTTCGCGAGACAGGATTAGGTCACACGGAACTGGTTGAACCTAGTACCAATTTCGGTATAGTGCATAGTTGGGTGCAAGAAGCAGCTGACAATGTAGTTACACCATATACATTATATTATAAGGCTATGGCTACACGGTCGGTCTCGGCGATTAGATTTGTTGTAACAGATAGGGCTAATGAGTTACAAAAATCAGTTTAGGATATATAATCTTATTCCTGAAACTAGAAATATCAGCACAGCAGCAGGCTCAGTTGACCATTTCTTAATGGCGGACACGGCGACCTATAATAGGTTACCTTATGTTGCGCGTTGCAGGTTATTCTGAGATTCGTAGTAAACAACCAACAGTCAACTGTGACATCACACATAGCGTCCGGTTAGGTAAGTAAGTAGGGAACCACACGTGGAGCAATAAATATCAATATATACGAAATTAGATGCAAAAGAAAGGGACTATAGGTGTTGATAGATGTTTCTGTTTGAAAAACCAACCTGGATTGAACATTATAACGTGGACAGTAAATATTATTGGTGGCATATGTGAGCGGATGAATATCACTTATTTCAAAGTCGTCTGCGTGTCGAGCCGAGTAGCCGACTGGTCGGCCATTAATATTGAGCTTTGGGCATGCAAAGGCTGACGGTGCGAAGCTTGTGACTTGTGATTGAAGAAAGTAGAGACTTTCGTTGAAGATTGTCAGGACTGATGAATGGGATGCGCATCGTAAAAGGTACAGTAGCCTACTGTATAGTATTAGTTACCGTGAATATCTACGACTGTGCACACCACCCGGATGACTTTGGTTTCATGATTTAAATATTTCAGTCGCCCCATTCTCAGTTCTATTTTGGGATATTAGTCGACTTGTATAATGACCTGCGACACCACATACTCTGCCGCGGAGTAGTTGAAACTGTTAGGTTGTTATTGACATTTATCGGGCCATAGCTTAGATATGTTTTCATCCACTGCTCGATAGGTTAGGCTCACATGCCGCATTAAATGAGGCACCTTTTCTTTCAATACATTGATCATTTAAGTCATGAATCTCTGCTGTATCATGTTAAATGAGGAGTCGTCAACTCACAATGTACCAGTACCGGTACTTAAAAACTTGTTATATTTTTTTTAGCCTATTTGTCTTAGTCTTTATAAGTCATGTCTAGGTTAGCAACTTGGCTTAGTATAGCGACTTACGCATGANTTNTTTTTAGTGGAACTGCAAGATACNAGTCACACAGAAGGAATGAAGACGAGAAAAAGAAACAATTGGAAGTTTATCCGGCGNTGGAATTAATTCACCTTTTCTTGGGACCACTNGTGCTATATTTGCATNCCTCCTAAANAAGAATTANACCTCCAGCAGCAATACTTTTTCATCGTGAATCATGAATGAATATACAGTTGTCCNAATGTCGTNTTNANNGCGTGAAGAAACTTTTGCGGTATTTTGGCATCGCGTTGCTTTGGGATAGGTATGGATGTAGGCTGAGACGTGAATTTANAAGCTGGCATGTAATCTGATTTACAAGGACAGCATGTAGGGTTGTAGGTAGGTAGGTAGGTAAGGCGGTAAAATTACAGTCTCGGTGGTAAATGTAGCCTACACAGAAGAGAATGTAGATTGAATACACCAGAGGTGACTGTAACATTACAGTCTGGCATGTAAAGTTTTAATTACCGGACAGTTGTAAGTTGAATTTACATTGAGTGACGGTAATGTTATATTACTGCCAAGTGGCTGGCCACCCTGCTTCCAGACATTTCGCGGTAAATCGAGGTAAATTTTTTTTTGTGTGTAGTGTTCGATATCAGGGTAGGAGACAAAATTCTGCATTCTATGTCATGACGATATCATCAAACACTGTGCAAAATTTCAAAGTTGTCATTCGACGATTAAAAAATTAATTCAGTTTTGGAAGTCGAGTTTGCATATGACCTATGAGCTCTGCAATCTAGTCAAACGAATAACAGAATTTACGCAAAAGGATGTATTGCTCTGTGATGATTTTGATGTTGTTCCATTCCGATTTGGGAGAGTACACTTAACTTCGTAAAGTAGCTAGAAAACGACTTCTACTAAACTCCTACACAGAATCTTGTTAAGTATATAGAAAAGGAAAACTAATCGAAATTTTCACGAAGTCCCGATACGCTATATTTGAGTTTTAAAAAGATTATTTATCCCCACGACTCGACATGTTGTTAAGTAACTATGTTTTCGAAATACGGTAAGCGCGAAGTGTGCAAATTTCGATGTCATGCAAATACCACAAACTGTGCTAGCTTTCAGAGTTGCTAACTCACTGGTTCCCAACCTGTGGTACGCGTACCACTAGTGGTACGCGAAGGTCTTCCAGGTGGTACGCGAGTAGATTCTGTTTTTTTTATTTCGATCGAAGGGAGTTATTAGTTCAGGTGGGGTTGATTTCAAGTTTTTTGGCCGTCGTCGTCGTGGTGGTAGGCTAAGATACGTCCGTGGCAAGGTACGTCGAAGAAACGAAAACGATTTGTTGCACCCATGCATGACTTTCGATGCGCTGTGAGCAAACGTATGCAGTGCACGCATCGACCAGCTAGTGGAAAATAAACAAATACAGCCATCGCATTAAATGAATTGACTTTTGTTGTTTGTTAATGTTATTTCATTATGTGGTTCTTCTTGTGACTGGTGGTGAAAAAACAATTTTATGCATCCCATCAACCCTGACTGATATTGCCTAGTTTAATGGAATTTCTTATTACACCTCGCATATGAGACTGGGCATAATGATTCGAGTACTCGAATCTGAATCGAGTATTGATTTGAATGATTCGAGTCGAGTAGTAAAAGACGATTTTCTCAAGTACTGGAATTATACGCTCCCCGCCACTGAAAGCTAATTTATCAACGAGGATTAGTTTCGATACTAATTTTCGCTGTTGAAGCCATGAAACCTTGACATGCCGTACCGTAGCATACAATACACGTAGTACAACAACGCTACGACCGTTACTTGGAATAACACGTTTCTGAATTCATGATCATTCCACAACATTGTCACCAACTGCAATGAAATCGGTATAGTCTAGAAAATACCAAAGCACCTTTAATGTGATAAATAACGGGCATTATATTCTTTGCGGTGGCATTATAAAGGTACATTTTGTACTTTGACATACTGCATTCGGTTATGACGTTATAATGAGTGATATTCGATTACTCGACTCGAAGCAGAATACGTGATTCAGAATCGAATCATCCGGGTGCTCGATTTTGCCCAGCCCCACTCGCTTAGGTCCGATACGTAATTATGACGTCATAAATGGTGGTACGCGAGCACTGCATAAAACCTCGAAAGGTTGGGAACCACTGTGCTAACTAAAGAAGTAATCGTACTTCTTCGGAGTACTCAAGTATAGGTTTTTGCCTATACATGCACCAAATACTAAAGTGTTTATGATATTGGACTGCTTCAACTTCATGACAGTTTCAGTATTAAGCAAAATTAGACCTAGAATACTAAATTTGAGTTACTCGGAAATAGATACTTCTACCTTAATTTAAAGGATTTCTCAGACATCGTATAGCTTTACTTTAATTCTCTATTATGTACATTATACAAGTACTTATTCGCTATCGAAGCCAGTAAAACTGCTTCTACTAAACTATTACACTTCTACTAAAGTAGATAGAAACGGAAAACTAATCAAAAAATTCACGAAGTCCCGATACCCTATACTTGAATTTAAAAAATTATTCATCTCCGGGAATCGAGATGTTGTTAAGTAACTTATGTTTTCGACATAAGGTAGGCTAAGCCCGAAGCGCGCAAATTTCAATGTCGTAAAAATACCGTAAACTGTGCTAGCTTTCAGAGTTCATAACTAAAGACAGAGTACTCAAGTAGGTTTTTGCCTACATGTACCAAATACTCAAGTGTTTAAGACAGAGGTCTCAAACACGCGGCCCGCGGGCCGCATGCGGCCCGCCAGAGCATTTTGTGCGGCCCACGACGACATTTTAGATTTTTAATAATTTGACAATATATAAGTGTCACATATATCTTTTCAGGTTATAAAGTCAAAATTCCCTCTTAAATTGCTCCGAAAGCCTGAAACTATTCATCAAACTTCACTATCACATCTATTGCAAAAGCTACCATGCAGGGGAAGATTCACTATTTCGCCACATTTCCGATTCATGATGACAAAACCTGACCCTTAGACGATTCGTGACTGAAATTTGTGAGTTGGAATTGGACGCGACCTTTCTCAGAATTACTCAGACTCGGGCTAACTCGATGGCAAAATGAAGATGACCCGAGTTGACTCGGAGTAACTCGGAATACCGTGAATTTGTTAGCACCATGGACGCAACAAACTAATCGTGTATCAGGGGAATAGTAATAGATCAGAAGGTCGCAGCTTGGTATTTCGGTAACTGAGCAAGTAGTTATGGCAACCATGGGCAATCTGGCCTACATCTTTGGTCGCTAAACCATGTTATTAAGGCCATTTCAAGGTACCGAGTACCGTAGTGGTACGCTCCAACGATGTAACAACAATGGGCCGTTCGGCGTTCCGACATTTGAATCACTCAAACACATTCATTAATATATTTATATGATATTTATATTTTTTCTGCTCCTGTATTTGAAGATATTTGGCCATGAGATTAATAGCCTACATATCAGACGTACACCCGAATCCTGGATTGGAATTACAATGCTCAACCTAAAAATGCTTCTATATCAGATCAGTCTCTATTAACAATCTGTTTAATTCAAAATATTCATAGTAGCTGCAAAATTATAACCCGGTAGCTTTTATGATGGCATCATACATTTGTCCGCCCATATGGTGTCTATATCTTATGATTAATATATATCAAGTGCAACAACAATTCTATTCAAATAGTTTTAAATGTGATGATTCTTTTCGTGCCAGGCCTAAATTGATACAAGAGTAAATCACATTTTGACGATGTGTGTTTACTGTCAGTCTGCTGGATCGGCTCACTTTCAATTGGGCAATTCATTCCCGCCAAATAAGGCCTACTTGGAAAGACATAGAACACCCCTATAAGTACTGCGGCCCGCGGCGTCGTCAAAACGGGAAAACTGGCCCGCGAGCACATTTGAGTTTGAGACCTCTGGTTTAAGATATAGGACTGCTTCAACTTCAATACAGTTTCAGTATTTAGCAAAACAGACCTAAAATACTAACGTTCACTTATGCAATTTTATACCCGCGTCACTTTTACAATGGTTCTGCTTGGTTCCTATAATATTCCACTCGCAGCCCTCGTTATTTGGCTGTGGTCTGACCCTGAGCTATGTCTCGATGCCTACGGGAGCCTGCAATTTTATTCGATTTATTCTCCCCTATGTTAATTTAATATAAGAAAGGTTATTTCATTCATAAAATCTGAAATACTTGTTTGCTTGAGGGAAAGCCATTACGCTTGGAGTGGAATTTTAGGAGGTTTTTCAATAATATCCAACATATGGGCTAATTTCGAAGGGTATTTTGTAAAACTTAAATATCGCATAGAGGGACTTCGCAAATTTTCGATTTAATTTTCATCGCGATAAGTCATTCTGGATCGCGAAAATACATTGTAGGATACAGATGAAACTGGGACCGTTCATCAAGGTCAATGAAAACAGTACATTTCAAGATTTTATTGCCTCTAACTTTCTACTCATGTACAAGAAGAGGTGATTTCCGAGCGAGTAAAAAAGAAAGTATTGAAGGTCTAGTTTGCCTAAGAAACTGAAAACTCTGAAGTAGAAGAAGATGCAGTCTAAATAGATAATCACTTGATTAAGTATAATGCAAGCAGGCATAACCTACTGAGTACTCTAAAATGTACAAGTACTTTCCTATCAAGTCCCTCTGTGTAAAAAGTGACCACGGTTTAGAATACTTTTACTAGAACTTAAACAGTTTCAGTTTTAGATAAAATTCGAAGAGAAAAGGAAAAACTAGCTCATTCACCTACTTGGAAATCTCTCCTTTGACCTGTACTTATGGTTGCATTTAAAAAATCAATTCAAAACAAGCATGTTTAAAACAAGGTCCTAATTTAAAACATGTCTTTTATTGTTTTTTATATTTTTATAACGCCATGACGTCATGAATATTCAATTTTGACGTCATAGTGGATTGATATTGACAGTTGAAAATATAGGGTGAATATAGCTCCTTTGACGAAATATCTGTACTATTGTTGTTGAACTGACTATTTTGAGGGTTACAACCATCCCATGTCGATATACGTCGGCTATATCGGGTGGTAATTGTCCGTAGGCTCATACAACATGTCTTTTGAAAAGATGGCATAATTTTACAACTTAAAAAAACGATTTTTTTAAAAGGTCTTTGCTTAAAACACTGTTTAAAACATGATTTAAACAAAGTGTTTTAAAACGCCGTTTGTTTTAAATGCAACCCGAGGCCTGGTGCAACTGCATGCGGACGGAACAAAGTCCCAGGGTATTATGAGGAATAGTAATGTATCAAAAAGTCGTAGCTTGCATTGAATTGCGCACTTCGCTATCTAAGCTGGTCATGTGGTCAGTATAACGCAACAGGCTTTACAATGTCGTGCTGCATTGGAACGGTCGCATGGTGTCCATAACCAATTATTTTGACAAACTATGCCACGTGCAACGACAATTGTATTCAAATATTTTAAATTGTGATTTTTTCATGTAGGCGTGAATTCACAATAGTAAATCCCATTTTTACAATGTTTGTGCAATGCTAGTCTCCAAAGGGCCTACTTGGAAAGGCAATTAATACCCCAGTAATTTGTGCGGCGGCCCGCGGCGCTATCAAAAACCAGGAAATTGACCCGCGATCACATTTGAGTTCGAGACCTCTGAATTAGACAATAAGAACACACTTCTGCTGCAAGGATTGTCATGAATATCAGAATATCTGGTTACGTTCGTGTTCAACATAATATGCTTGTTAGAAAAACTTACCGTGTGGTTGAATAATGAGTCATGTTACCAGTCAACTCATATTAGAACGATCAATGAAGAGAATGCGACTCCCGGTTTCCATTACACTCATCCGTCTCACAGATCCATCAACGTCAACCCTCAGCAGTGCTACCACCAGTACTACAACCAGTACGCCCACTACAATCAAAACGACAACCAGTAGTCCTATTCGATCACATACTACTACAACCAGTACGCCCGCTACAATCAGAACGACAACCAGTAGGCCTATTCGACCGCCTACAACTACAACCGAAGGTATGCTACCTCGTGGTGCTTACGCGTTGAACGGGCGCGTTAACGTAGGGTTAGTGTAAATGTATACTGCGGCCAGTATGTTAGTTTGTGAACATCACTGTAAAATTAATAAACAAATCTTTTCTTTTCAACACTCATCAAGATTTAATAATCACGAGTGAATTAATTTTAGTGTATCTGGTAATCGCTCTCGACCCCAATTATTAAAGCAGGCATGTAGTCTACATTTCTACGCATAAGCATGATGTTAGGTTAATAAAAATAATCCACCGACGCCACTTATTGTAGATGTAGATCAGTGGTCGAGAACCTATGGCTTGCGAGCCATATATGGCTCTTTTGGGTATAAGATATGGCTC
>ATSW01099026.1:0-21036 GCA_000444245.1 Botryllus schlosseri | reverse complement strand
TTTTTGTGGTGTATTGAACTGATAAAATTGCTAATAAACCAATGATGATGGAAATACTTCGGCCATGAGAACGGTATGTCATGCAGTCGGGTGAACATTGAACTTGATAGCTACGTTTGTACAAGCCATCCGATGTGAATTCCATGTATCGTAGGTTATTGTCGAAGAAATGACAATTTCATTGACAATTCCAGAAATGAAATAGCGACTTAGCGACTTAGCTTCGCTCCCGGCACCGACGTGTGAATTCTACTCCCAGAGTTCCCATACGTCAATCTTTATCGAGTTCTGACTTGTCCACTACACCACCTTGCGGCACTGTGGCACAAATACTGGGTATGTCGTTGAAGCTTATCGTTTTTTTAATTATTTGCGTGTGATGCACTTTCGTGGTTGCTTGTGAACACTCGACCGGTACCCGCTTGTGGACTTTATCTATCTCAGAATACTACCCTTACAGTTACGAATGACACGAAAATTTTTCGTCGACGGCGACTGTCAATTAGCAGAATTATCAGACACAGACACTAGGTCAGTGGTTCTAGGGAACAGTTCTCAGGAACAGTTCACAGCAACCTAGCAGCACTGGTGCCGGTGGAGGCCCAGTTTGATTCTCCGCAGTAGCTCGTTACGAAGGAGGTTCACCTGTGATTACTCTCTCCTACGTCGATGTGCTCACATTATTTTAATAATCGACTGGTTATATTTTCATGGGCCCACGCACGACACTCAAAGAATGTGCCGTGCGATATACATGACACACACAACGCGATGTCATGAACAGATAAGGGAATGCCAAAACGACTGGGACGACCAGTTGCGGTGTTTTAATTTGGTATACACCTCGGCCTAGTGCCCGATGTCACATTTTTTCGATGTTAATCTTTATATACGTCGGTCCTTTTTGCCGCTCTTTCTTGCTCTTGCCCTTGTTTAATTCTTCATCGGGTCTTTTTTCTGGTCTTTTTCGTGGCCGTAAGAACAGCGACACGGAGGACGAGTAGCCCAGAATAACCTCCTACGCCGGAATAGGAGGATGCCGAACGACCATTTGCGGTTGCAGTTGCGATCTCTTAAACTGACATCCACCTAGTGCCCATGTAGCAGTTCTTTCTTCGATGTTTGTCTCCATTCCGCGGCTCTTTGTTGCTCTTTCCATTCCTCGTTAGTGCGCTCTTTCATCGGCTATTTTTCTGGGCTTTTATGTCGCCGTAAGAACAGCGACGCGGGGAAAGAGGAGCCAAGAATTGCCTCCGACGCGGGCGGCAGGCGCTTTATCGTCACCTCTACGTACTTTGTCCTTCATCATCATCATCATCATCATTGGTTTATTAGCAATTTTTATCAGTTCAATACACCACAAAAATGCGATACGATGAAAAGACAGGTGTCGAAGCGACTTGGAGTAGTCCATATAATAATCAGACACCCACCTTGGCTTAGGCGATGTAAAGAGGAGGGATGTACACTGAATGAAAAGTAAAGAAGATAGTATAGTACCGCATTTTCTCACGTAACCCCTGAACAGTCTTGTGCGGCAGCACCACGGTTTAGAACCAATGCACTAAAGGTAACTTTCTCGACCAGTTTCAAGCGACTGAAAGCGGACTGGGCAAACTATGATGAGTGGGATCATTCAATGCAAGTAATAAATTGTTCTTAAACTGTTATAATCCAAGCCTGGTGCATTTACTTGCCTTACAAGAAAAACCGTCAAATAATGTTCAAGAGACCCTTGAGACTGTTGGATACAATGTTCTTTCCAAATCACTATACTAGTTGCTGATGATTACGCATGCCGAGTGTCATCCAAAAATCTAAAGGTTACTTTCAATATGAATATACTATTTAATTGCATTTTGAAGTTTTGTACTCTCAAGAAGTTATTCAAATATTACTTTTTAAATGTGCCCGTTGACGCACCAATCTCGATATTATACCGCAAAATGACTCTCTCCGCATGCTTTCGCTGCTGAGCAAGCCGCATTGTCACATTCCTAACCAGACCTGCGAGACTGCAGGAGTGCAGGTCTATCAGATAGTTTGAGCGCCTTAAATATATGCTCAAAACTAGTAAAACCAGTAATGTGCGCGCAATAGTCAATGATATTTCAATTTCCCATACATACATTGATCGTGCTAGCATAAATATTACATTTCTTTGGATTCTAGTTCACTGCGGAGTTGGATTCAACGGCATCGCCGATAAAATCGCCCAGAAAGCTGCTACGTATCCAATTCAAAGAATAACCAGTGACATTCCACTCTCCCTACAAGAAGCTAAAATAACTACCAAAGAACTAACTCAAATAAGATGGAAAAAGGATTTTGAGACGGATGACTCCGAAAATCATTACAAGCGCCACATGATATCCTGAGACAATGGAACTATCAAGAAGGGAAACATCGATATTGATACTTTAGACTCGGCATTGCAAGCTGAACGGACACTTACACACGAATTGGCTGTGACGACGATGGCCTTTGTGCAACATGTGGCGTGATAGAGACGGCATAGAGCATTTCTTGCTTCAACAATCTCGATATATCTCGCAGCGAAATTATTTGAAGGACATAGCACCACGAAACCATGTGCCCATAGACATTGTAGCACTTCTCGGCAACCCCTACACCATATTACCTGTGATTGAAATGTACTCCTAACCGATAGACAACTATAATGCTGTAGGAAAATCGAGTGCACATTCCCACAACACTTTGGTTTCGTGCACAACGCCGTAGTTGCTAAGCACCATGCTCCAATATACTTATAGGCTACATATACTGAGGTAAATTTTTATCCAGCACTCCGATGTCTTCTTTTCTATTTTGAGAGAGAGAGAGAGAGAGAGAATCTTTATTCGTGTACATTACACATCAACATTACACTACAAAAATGTAACAGTGAAATGCGACATGCAAGGTAGACGGGAGGCTCGATATGACAAAGTCTTCAGAGCCGAGCCACCCAGGACAGGAGCAATTTTCACAGTTAATAACTAATAAACCAAAACAATAAAAAAATTAACTAACGAACGAAAAGAAAAATAAGACACAGTATCATGGACCAATTCGAAATACAATGCAAATACAATTTGTTGTTTTGCGGTTTTGCGGAAGAGATAGCGTAGTGGTGACGATAAGGGCTGACCGCCCAGGCAGCATGGGTTGGATTCCGCGACGGAGGTTATTCTGGGCTCCTCTTCTCCTGCGTCGCTGTTCTTACGGCGACAGAAAAACCCTAGAAACACGACCCGATGAAAGAGCGCACTCACAAGGAATGAAAAAAGTGCCGCAGAATAGAGACTAACATCGAAAAAGGAACTGTGATATCGGGCAATAGGACGATGTGTATGCCAGTTTAAGACATCGATACTGCAGCCGCAACTGCTCGTTCGGCATCCTCATATGCGCAATTGTGTATGTCTTGTTCAGATGAAAATATAATCTGACGATCATCGGTTTATTGGTATTCATAGTGTTTGTTGACTACTATGGTCATTTACACCAGGCCAATTTTCTTCATTTTATTCCGTAGCTGCCAACTTGTAGCACAGGCCACTTCTATAGACTTATACAACACACCGCCTATATGGATGAGATGGCGAGGAGGAGCCTATATAAACCTTGAACATTTGGGTAGGAATACTGGAGTCGCCTTCGGTCGGACTCGAACCCGCAACTCATCGGTGTTGCGGCTGTGGATTATACCACTACGCTATCGCGCCACCCTCCCATGAGTTTTAAAACACCACTTTGTTCAATTAAAACACTCTTAGCAATGTGTTATTGAAGTTATACAAAGATGACTTTTCACCTAAAAATATCAAGTAGGTAAAGATTAGTATTTCACCATCATAAAAGTAGCTTATACAAAAAAAAACTATTTGAGTAAGCGAAACAAGCACATAAAAGCTGCTAAATTACTAAGGGTTCGTATGTCCAACATGCAGCCAGAGTTCAAAGAACTTGTTGGCAACTTTGATCGCCCACGGTACATTACGTTAATAAATTCATTGACTACTGTTTTTGGCCCCTTTACGCTTAAAAGTTACATTAAATGTATCGATTCAGGAATCCGGCAAGCCAAGTACTTCATTTATCCCATATACAGCCCGCCGACGGGAGAAGTTGCCCGCCCCTGACTTAAGAGTAAGGCTGGGTACCCTCTATTATGACGTCAGAACAGAAAAAACGACTTGAAAGGTACACGTCATCCAAAATATAGTTACATTTTATGTCCGAGTACCATGCAGACCCGATTCCGGACAGTACAGGAGAGTGACTCTCTGTGGTTACTTACCAGTCTTAGTTAAAATAGTCAGCGGTGCTAGCAGGGATATCTAGTTCTAGATATCCCTGGACGCTATAGCTACTCGAATAAAAATAACTTTTCTGTTCGGTTTATTAGCAATTTCTATCAGTTCAATATACCACAGAAAATAGGAAGGTGTCAAAACGACTTTGAGTAGTCTTTGAAATCCGACAACCACCTTGGCCTAGGCGATGTAAAGAGGAGGCATGCACACTGAATGAAAAGTAAAACAAGATAGTATAGAAAAGCAAGCGGCAAAAGTGGGGTGGCATGTCACGAAAGGCGAGATCGATAGGTAAGGTCGTGGTCCGGCGACCTCGAGGACGGACTAGTATTCATTTAGTAGAAAAATGCTTGTATTTCGACTTGAATGTGGATATGTTCGTCTACTGCCGGATGGCCGGCGGGATGTTGGTACACACGTCAGGTCCGTCATATTTGATAGAGCGATGATCTTTTCGGTCGATCATACGATAATTGGACGACGTGGAAGCGCGTGTGTCGTACTTGTGCGCTTTTGATTCCGAGGTAAAGAAGTCATTTACATATTCGGAGAAATAACCGCAGTGGAACTGATACATAAACTTGGCGATTCCACTCAATTACAAGTCAAAGTTCAATACATGACCGAGGTATATTTAAAATAATATCACAGACAGGAGGAATAGAAGATTAGCTCCGAGCAGGGATTTGTGGATCCGGATTTTAACATTGAAGACGGAAACACATCCGGATCCCGAAAAATGATGATCTGCACATGGTACATCTCATATAGTGGGAAGTGACATTTCATCTTTTATAATTTTACCAACGAATTGCTATAAGCTTCTGGAACACGTTTTGCGAAGGTCAATTCGTCGTGTCCCATTCCTAAATTGTCACGTCACGAATGTCAGCAATCAATCAATCAATCAGGTTTATTAATATTTTCATCGTTTCAAAACACCACAAGACGCCGATACAATGAAAAGATAGGAAGATGTCGAAACAACTTGGAGTAGCCATTAAGATCAGACACCCACCTTAGCCTAGGCGAAGTAAATAAGAGGCATGCACACTGAATGAAAAGTAATGCAGAGAATATAAGACGCAAGCGACAAAATGAGGTGGCATGTGGTGGAGGGCGAGGTCGATGTTAGGTCGTAGTGCGGTAATCCTGAAGACTGGCTAGTATTGATTTAGAAGAAATTGCTTGCATTTCGACTTGAATGCCGACATGCTCGACGACTGTCGGATAGCCGGCGAGATGCTATTCCACAATTGGGGTCCGGCATACTTGATAGAGCAATGTGTTTTCTTGTATTCAGTCCTGATCATATGGTAGTTGTTCTTCGATGACGCGCGTGTGCTGCACTTGTGCGCTTTTGTCTCCGAGGTGAAGTAGTCGTTGAAATTTGAGGGACATTGACCGCAATGGAACTGATGCATAACCTTAGGCAAGCGCAATTTCTTTAATGAATTAGACTACATCTCTCTTATACAAATAAGTTCGTAGACAGAAAAGCAAAAACAGGCGCTTTCCAATCGTATTCCTATCGAACAGAGCGCTACAAATTGCAGAATCTCCAAAGACTGTAATTCGGATTCTCGCCAATTCAACCACGCGGGGTCAGGAATACAATATCTGTCAATCGAACTTAACATTCTCATTGGTACATACCTATAGTCATATGTGGAGATAGTCAGTGGGAATTTACAAGGCTCTAGTGCAGTGGTTCTCAACCTTTTTGGCTTCGCCTACCCCTTGTGACCATCACGGACCCTCGCGGACCCCCTCAAGTTTTAGTTCAAATTTAGCTCAATTAGGGTGCAACCGTCAACTCATCTGTATTGTGCAAATATGAGCTGTAGGCCTGTGATAAACAGCAACAGAATGACTTTTCTTGAAAATAACATACGTGGTCGTGTGTTTCAAATCGCCGTCTTCGACTTGATATGAACGATGAGTGGCGATAATCCATTTCCACAAAAATAGCTGGAGGCTAATGCAATATTAATGCTAAGGTTACCATACATCCTCCTTTTTCGAGTTTTTGAAAATGTCCTCAGACTCCGAGGACGCCTATATGTCCTCATTGTTGGCAATTTGTCCTTCTTTACAGCTTTTGCATTTAAGATTATGGATATATTCGAGTAAAAATGGGCATAAATGAAGCTAAATAGGGAATTCGTGGTCCGATAACGACCGACGACTCTTTTTAGTAACACCATATATTTTGAGAAAAAGTGTGTAAATCGGCATTGGAACGAAAGTAATGACCTTTGTTTTCGTCAACCAATCAAATTTGTCAGCAAATATAGCGAAATCGGCTGATTTCAGTTTTCATCGACTACCTTTTCTGAATTGGTAAAAGCGTCCTCCTTTCCCAATTCCAAAATATGGTAACCCTATAATTAACGCTTAACGCTTCCGGCGATACTTTTGGCGTGATCGCAACATTTATGGCACCAGAATGAAGAAACATATTTCTAATGAACATATCTCGTCCAGCCTAGTCAATTTTATCTGTCATCTCATCTTGAGTTATTCTAGAATAGCGGTTATGTATATCAAGGGATGAAATGGATTTCGTGGCGAGGTATCAATCTCTTCATTGGTATAAATTAAGGAATTGAAATTGAAAAAATATGAAATTGCTTCGCGGACCCCCGGCTCTAGTGTCTCCAACTGCTGAGCTATCACTGTATGACGTCATTATATTTGCGAACGCCACGATAACACTGTCAGGTTACTGAGTTTTAGGGAAATACTTTGTCCCAGAGTATTGCACTCGTTATATCACGCGGAATGTTGTGTCTGGAAATATGAAGGCGACGTCACATGACGTGATAGGTTTGTGTTCACTGTGAACTACTTATAAAATTTCGCGTTCACACGAACCAGAACCTTTCAGTGTTTCGTTCAATCCATGTAGTCAATAGACTACGTTAGGTTCAAAGACTGTGAGGACAGATGTGGTATTGAGGGATTAAGTAGCACGAGTATTGGTAACTCAATCAAGTATTGAACGTAACCGCTTAAATACGCAAGTACCTAGTGTGACCGCAAAATGATAATTTCTTATATTCACAAAACCTCGGTTGCGAACGAAGTATATTACATCAGCTCGATGCAATTCCAGCGACCGTCTCCATAATACGATTAAATCCACTGTTATCTTAAAACTGTGGTTTCCGGGAGATAAAAAAGTACTCGAAAATCCCACGGGTTTGTTTGGAAATCCGACATCGGTAGAGACCCCCGCGAAGCCATTATTTGCGACTAATGAGGCGTTAATAATTACACTAGAGATGGAGATTAGGTTCAATGGGGTTTAATCTCACCGACGGCGAAAAATTCAAATCAACCCGAAAGAGGGCACATTATGGATATGGAAAACAACGTTTATCCGGGTTATCGAGTAAAGAAATGGAATCTGGTGCGATTCCTCTTTTGTAGAAAGCGCGCCGCTGCTTCATTAGCATCAATTAGAACCGGTTCCCCCAAATGATAGGATGATGATAGTTCCACCCGCTGTGTCTGAGACAATTTCAGTATTCTTATTCTCCAATGGGTTTATTCAGAATTGATCGACTTGAAAAATATAATCATCCTTTTAAATAAGTTCCACGTGACCCGTGGACTAATGCCCCGAGGACATACTTTCGCTGCAATCCATATCGTTCAATGCTCGCCTGTATCGGCACGCTTCACATTTCAACACTATACACTATACAGTGCACAGTGCACTTGCACAATGCACATGGAACTCTATACACACAGCGCACTGCAATTTGATTCAACAGAAACAAGCATAAATATATGTATACATAAAGAAGCTTTCGTCACTGCCATAGCTTATTTACGCATATTGGAACCGAGGAGGAGAAGGACCCTTTATACAGAGCTGTGTCGGTGCAACCGTACATATCATAAGAATCAAATCGAATTTCCGTCTGCTATAACGTCGTGGAATCAACGCCATTGTGAGTTTCTCTAGAGGAAAAATGACCATTTACTGTACTTCACTGATGTGCCTATGTGATTAAATCTGTATTCCGTTACCCGTTCTAGTATGCATATCTATTTTTTTCATTACTGACTGCATTTAATGCTGTTGCGGGCATAACTGAGTGTTCATTTATTGACGGCCTGAAGTCATTTTATGTCGACTAGTGGTTTTACCAACTCCAGCAATCATGGAACGTTTAATGTGATGATAACATTAATCATGATTATTAATTATTATGATCATTTAGCGATTACAAACAGGCACATGGTAATGCTGCAAAAATACCAGATCTCTCACAACAGCATTTCACGCACGAGAAATAGGCGCGGGGAAAGTATGCATAAAACCGGACGTAGCAGCCTATAATCACATAAATGTTGATAAATCTCAACGACCAACGATATTCGATCTAATAACACGAGTAAGCTTCATTTCCAGTGCAATTCTCAAGACCGTGTGTTTTCGTGCGTTTGTTATAACGGCACGGTTCCACGTCCCAGCAATCATCACATTTTCGGAGATTCGTTCCAGGCGAGAGCGTCGTAGGTTCGCGTATAATTGACCCGGTTTTTCGGCAACGTATTACCACACAACATCCCCATGGTATTACTATTATTATTCACAGCCGAATAGGTTTGATTTAAGAATGTCAAGTAAAAAACGCAAACACCAATTATTCAATCCATACTCGGCGTAACGCGGAATTATAACTTCGCGTTTAAAACTAAAATGCATATAACATAGGTCTTTAAAACAAGACGTTTTGCTCTATGTCCGGATTTGCTATATAAAGTATAATGTATATTCAAAATGTGTGCTAATGATAATTTTTTCCTGGGATCTCAGTTCCATCGGAAATGCGCTAAATATAATTTTATGTTGTAGCAGAGCCTGCGATGCCGGTTGTAGTATCGGAAATCAGCGTGTTTCTTTAATCTAAGTTATTCGGGCCAGTTATCTAATGTCACTATAACAGTCCCACATGATGACCGATGTGTCAGGGAAGAGATTCAATTAAATAGTATATTCATATTGAAATGAACCCGAATATTTTCGGCTGACACTCGTCAGGGGTAATCGTCAGCAACTAGTAGAGAATTGGAAAGAACATTGTATATCAGCAATCGTATTACAAAATATGACATCACCAGCATGAAAGAGAGAGCGTTCAATGTACTATTTTTAGGTGGTACACGAACTCCTTTTGTTGACAGAGTTTTGGTTGGTGTATTTTGATTCAGTAGCATTGATAGAGGGCTGTATACCAGCTGCTCAAATGTCTTAAACATCATTTTCAATTTGATTACTACCATACTGACATATAGTTAAGGGTGAATAGGGCTGGGCCTCTTCCCTTCCAAAAATGCTCCGCCAGCGTCAATTCTTCTGTAATTAAGGGTTCACCACGTCGAAATAAATCCAAGACGCCTATGTGTAAAGGTTACACCCAATAGGTTTACCAATATACCCTGCGCGATTCAACTGCTGATATACCCACTGCGTTGAGGCTCGAGTCTGGTCGATACCGAGAATGCTAATACCGAGAATGCTATTACCGAGAGAGACAATACCGAGAATGCTAATACTGAGAATGGATATTACCGAGAATAGTATTGCCGAGAATGTACAGTACTAAGAAAGACACTACCGACAATGTCTATTACCGAGAATGAAGATTACCGAGAAAGACGCTAACGAGAATGTAATAAAAAGAATATAATGTCGGGCAGACGTTACTCTTCCAATCGAATAGAATAATCTCAGAATGTATCACGATATGTTAGATGCCGCCTTGGATGTATGATTATTATCCCTGAAATCGGGTTCTGACTGTTATAATATCGAGTCGAGGTCGATGAGATCTCATGCTTCGCTGTGTGATGTCTACTTCGCCGCAGCCCGCTTTATGTAATAAGAAGTGTAAAACCAGTTACGTACGACACACGGGACCTATATTTTATCAAAACTGGGTAGTGTATATTAGGGATGTTCAAAAATGACTTTTCTCTCTCAAATTGTACCGGATACTCGATAAAATCGTTAATTTACCTAATTTAAGCCTACACACCAAATTTGATTCAATTCATGCCAGTAGCCGCGTTGCTACAGGAGAAGAAAGTTTCTATTTATTATATAAAAAATAAATTACCAAAAATTTCACAAATTTCTCTTCACCCCATGAAAGTGTTAGGTTGTCTATAGAAACGATGTTCACCAAATTTGGTTCAATTCCAACCAGTGGAAGCGGAGGTATTGCCGTCGAAAAATTTGGATTATCAATAAAATAGTATTTACGGCGACCAATTCTTTAATTATTCATTAGAGATGTGCCCACCGTGAATACTATTTTATTCAAATCCAAATTTTTCGACAGTAATAACTCCGCTTCCACGTGACTTACTCGGTAATGTTCATTCTTGGTTGTATTAAGGTAAACATCTCTTCTGAAGTATGTTGGAGATACGAAACCCTTGTGGTACAACCTTCAATCCTCCAATCACTGTCTCAAGAACCCAGGACGAGTATGGCCGACGACCGTCATAGTCCGACCCCGGGATCTGCGCGCCGTTTACGGACCAGTTATCCCAGGCACAAGCACGGTGGCGGAGGGATCAGTGGCTGCAGACGCACCCTCTCAAAGCCTGCTTGTGCCGACCGTTTGTAACTTAACGAGATGAAACAAGAATGTAAAACGATGAAGCAACCGAGATGGGTGATTTGTGTCCTATGACACAAAGGACCCTATTACGGCGCTTGCGATGCCGTGCTGTGGTGCAAAACCGCAATACTGTCACAAGCGTAACGGGGAGAGGTTTACTGCGGTTCCTCCAGACCACTAAAAAATGTCCATTCACGGTAATGTCCATCTCGGTAATAGCATTCTCGGTATTAGTATGGATTATGGAACCGTTAAGGTTGCAATCGCATGCTAGCGCTAATTTCAGCGCAGGTAGATTTCACGATCATGAGTTGGCATTTCGTAAATAAGTAAGTCATTATAGCATATTACCAGGGTTGTAATGACTCGAGTCCCGATTTTTTGGTAACTCGATTTCAAATGCGCAAAACGACTCGACTTCACTAGAGTCAATTTTCGTATTGACTCGAGACTAGGACGGCCAAGACAGACATTTCATTGTAACTTCGAAGAATAGTAAAGTTACCACATTATTGGTATTTCGTCTATCAGTCCTGATACTTAGAAAATAGGGCCTGAAACTGCTATGACTGAGGAAAAGTACTATGTTACGAATTGCGAGCCATTCTATATCACTCCGGTTGAGCTGGATTGAACTGAAATCTAAACAGTGAACATAATGACTTGGACTCGAGCCAAAACGCTATCACTCGGAGTCGACCCTCTACTAGCTGACTTGGACTCGGACTTGACTCGGTGGTGAGTTACTCGACTTGAATCGACTCAAAACTACAAAAGTGCGATTGACTTGTGACTTGGTTACAACCCTGCACGTTTACTTACAAATAAAAACATTCAATGTAATTTTTTTAAATGTCTTTGTTCAAACCAGTCTTCAAAACACATTTTAAACAAGTGTGTTTGAAAACACGATTTGCTTTCAACGCAACCCTTTACATAGATTACTCAATATAATATCGACACGGTAAGTGTATTTGTCTGTGATTGCGTGTCGACCCAGCACTCGACGATAATACAATTCATATCAAGGGTAAGCCCTACGCGGCTTAGTACAGTAAACTTGGTATTATATTTAATTTCCTTCGTTTAAATTGCATGCACTTGTTTTTACCAGATTTTAATTTCCCGGGATTGCCCTTGCTTGGTTACATACTCACAGAGTTGGGATGAATCGAAACGCAGCACATTCCGGTAAGTATTACACTGCCTGTCACTATGCGATTTGTATGGCAGTTTTTCGCAAATTCTATAAATATTCAATTTTCGTTTGCTTATAAATGGAATAATTCATAAAATGATATATCCTGGTGAACATACGAAGGAAATAACGGAATTTCACTATTGTTATCTACCTTTATGCTGTACATGAGCGGGTGGAAAATAAACGCTGAATGGGCGAAGGGGTGGATGATTCAGAATCCGATTTGCCTTCAAAACGAGACATATTTAGAATTAGGACTAATGGAAATGAACATATTTCTATGTCATGTGCACACTGCACATGTACGTGACTACAGCAGTCGAACACGGTCTTTATGATATAGGTATTGATAAAAACATAAAGGTAATTGAAGGGTGTAAAGGTTTCCGGTGAATTTTACATTTGTCATGTTTTCCTACCGGACTCTCAACGTCATAATTCCATGTTAATGTAAAAGTTGATACGAAGCTAGAGTGTCGTTGTCATGATTCGGCGGATGCGTGCGTTCGAAAGCAACACGGGAATAAATTGTTTCGTTTCATCGCGACCGTTTAGTGGGGTTAAGTGTCGCTAGCAAATATGGTTTGTTGATGATAGCCTAGCGGGTTGGGGAATCATTGGGGTAGCTACCTAATTTTGTTACCGCTGAAGCACTGTTTTTCTGTTGTAACATCTTTTCCTCTCGCTCTCCATATCTCTTTATACATAATACCACATAATACCTCATCTGTATATTGAGAGTTGGTGATCGGAAAGTTCGCCGATACTTCTACTGAATCTACTCAAGCAATTTTAATTGACTCATACGGGGGCCGTGCATGTGTTGACTATATTTGTTGCCAGACTATATTTGTACTCAGATTCCGATTTTACTTCAATTATATGTTATCGGGTAAAAAGCAGTTTGTGCACTGATTCGCCTGTTTTTAGGAATGGATTCCTTCGGTGGAATGGATTAACTATTTTAACTAACATGATTTACATATTTTAACTGTGCGTTGGATTGTCAAGCCGATATAGATATACACAAAATATGTATTTAGAACATTATATGATTTCGAACGTTTGTGAAATATAAAAGAAATGACTCGAAAGATGTCCGGGGATATAGCTCGAGAACGTTTCTACCCTTCAATTACATGTTGAAGTGAGTTCGCTTGGTTTTGACTCCTAGGAAAAACACCAATTTTATACATACGCAGACGCGGCGTTTATTGGGTGACAGAATTCAGAAATTTAGCCACATAGCAACATTAAAGCCCTCGATTTTGCATAAGATCTCCTCAAACTTTTTGAACTCATCGCCCCCCTTCTGTAGCTCTATTACTGCTTATCGCCCATGAAAATCGGTAGGTATGTCATAAGTGACTAATTAAATACGATTTTCCGGAGGATATATCTATACTTGCATTACTTACTCAAGCAGTTCTATTTGTATACTATACTTCTACTTCAACCGTGTCGATGTTGAAACGCTTGTTTTTGCATGTTTAATATCGTAAAGGGAAAAGTACTTTTTGCGGATGAATTGCATCCGCGTTTATGAAAGAATAACTAAGCAGACCGACCAAGGCACAGGAATACGGTCATATATGGTTCGAATTTCTGGCTGTGAAGACCAAATTTGGTGGTATGAAAATGCATCGTACCGTATACTGTGCAGCCTGAAATTTATCAAAAGGAAAGATATATACTGCTGTACCATCGTGAAAATCCATCTAAAACCAAATGGAATAATCGCATGTGGCACTGAAATATTTCAGGTGCAATAAATTCTGCTAAAATATATTAATGCACTGGCGATAGCCTTATTATAAAAATTTGAAAATGGAACGGATGTATAGCAGTCTCAAAGCTTGCTTCCGGGGAAAGGTGTTCCGGAATAGTGTTATAAGGTCCAGTCGCGTTTGTCAGCATGGGTGTCGGCTGTCGGGTCATTTAGCACGGAGGCGGTCGACAGACATTTCACCACGACTGCAGTTCACCCACGAGTCGGACGTTATACAAGTCAAGAATATAAATAAAATGTTGTAAAATGAGAAATGTTTAAATGTTCATGTTCTCCTCGAAGCTGTCGTAGTCTTATCTGAACTTCTTCCAAATGTCATCATCCATGTGATGCATTGATTCTGTATTCGGGCCTTGTTATAATATTCGAGAAGCATGAATGATTACGAAAACTGTATTTTTGTGATAACTGTATTTTTGTGATATGGGTCGACTGACGATGTCAGCCCCCTACCGCCCTTGACATTGCCCCCTGAATCGCACCCTGCGATTTCGCACCATATCGATTCGCTAAATCTCCGCCTCCAGGAAGTGCAATCAATCACGTTGAGAAAATTGGGCCAGCATCATCAGTTTTCAATAAATTATTCCTGGGAATTCAGTGCCCCGCGTTTTACCATTAAATACTGTCCAGTGTCCATATATATACTTACTAAGTTACGTACTCTTATGTGCCAGAACAGGTTGTCGTTATACACATTGATATTGCATCTGCAAATTAGCAATTGACAGAAGGTTAAGTGATTGAATTAGGCGCCACCCGTACTGCGCATTAATCAGACCATGCCTCATCACCGTCGAGCAAACTGCGAAAACGAGTCAATTACACGTTTGCCTCCTTATTGCTTTCCGCCTTTGCAAATATCAACAGGAACATCGGGCAATGGATGGAATTTACGGGAGGCCGCAGTAGCTGCTCGTGTCATCTAAAATGGGAAGTAATTAAAACAGTATGGTCGCAATACGTACGGAGATAATCCTAATTATTCCGAGATTTTCGTCGTATTGACCCTCAGGTTTATTAGGTTTATTGCGACTTGCGCACCAGGCGCACACCACAATCCGAGCGAATCGCGGCACTTCAAACCTCAAGAAGTACGCATGTCCTTGTCTACTAATATCCTTGATTTCGCATATAACTTTTGACGATTATGCGATAAGAACACCAGAGACATGGCGAAATGTTTATTTTGGCTTTACCGACTCGAAAGAATCGTAAATCTCTTGACTCGCGTATCTCGGCCTTCCGTTGCATCAGCGGCAGATGTCCAATGTCCAAGTATCAAGATTGAGAAAGACTACAGCCATGGAAAGTTTCCCTGCACATTGATGTCACACGGTCATTGTGCTCTTTCCGTCCGTCTTATTTTATCCGACTTTTCCCGACGACGAAAATCGAATTGTAACGGCACTCGCTGCAAATCTCAAGACGCATCTTACTCGAATATGAGTGGCAAAATATCATAGTGGCATAACCCCAGCTGTACCACCAATGGGTTGCGGATTCAAGTCTGGGCTCCACCTCGCCATCTCATCCGCGTAAGGGGTGTCTTACAAAATGCCTAAAAGTGGGCCGTGCTGCAAGTCGGCAGCTACGGAATCAAAATATAGAATATCGGCCTCGTGCAAACGATCATAGTAGTCGACAAACACCATGAATACCTCAAACAAACAAACAATACTCGAATGTGAAGGGAAATTACCCTTGGATGCGTGACACAGTGGAAGGAATTCCAATTAAGTTCCAGCACCCACAATATACATCAGTCATGTTTACATGATTATGGTTGCGAGATAGTGCTCCGCATATGAGGTAAACGTAAAAATTAGTTTTTGTTGTGGAATTGTTCCCATAGTATAGCCTATATGTGATTATGTACTTAGAATAGTGCCTATTCGTAACTTCTTCTCGACTGAAAATACATCATGACCCGACTATTATTTAAATCATTCATGCGAACTTTCAAATGTTCTAGTTGTTTGAGCATTCTTTCGGGTTCTATTCCCGGATTTTTATATATTAAGACTCACGTATGACGAGATTAAGATAGTTTACTTTCCGTGAGTAAAATTCGGTCGGTTTCATGCGGAACTAATGAGTACAACATTATCTTCATCTCGCATAATCTGTTGATGAAAGTGTAGACGACCTCCGTCTTTCGCAAAGGATTACATTTCGCGCTTGGTTGAGAGGAATATCCCAACGCAAAATACGAGGGATTAAACCAGGAGGCAGAAACGTCGGCGCAGACACGGCCGTTATTTCAGATCGTCTTATGCTTCACGTAATCACGAAATGTTGTTTACGTATGCCATAATTTTCTACGCACTTCGCGCGATTTACTGTCACGGAGTTTCTTGATGTCCATATCTGTACGCCCCCCCTAGAAAATACACATAAATTACAGAAATAAGTCAGGCGTTATTGGCCGCTGCAAATCATGAAAGAGTGGAGACAGTGGGCCGTTAAAATAAACTGGAGAACGGGATGCATGGGTAGGCTACGGCACCTATGACTGCAAAAGTTCTTGTAGAAGTTTTTAAATAATTTGGAAAGCATCTCGCCCTCTAACCAAAAAGGCCTCGCGATACATTCGAATCCCCTAGTAGTCCACGGACCCCAGTTGAACCCCTGGGTCAATATGACATCGTATACGATGCCCAACAATAGAGTGTATTGACTGACTAGTGACCAAAGTTCAGTGTCATATTGGCATCGGCATTATCAACCGTGTCCGTAATTTTGGTTACTCGTGCGATAGTCTGCGGCATAGATATTACTTACTGCACTGATCACGTGACTGACGATCACGATCACGCGTAGGCGGCAGCTGAACTTGTAACGCGAACACGGAATAGCAGAAATCACTTGGTAATATGATATTCAGTAACCCTATACCAGGTGTCTAATATATGCCACAGAAAGCGATTACAGTTGTTTTTCTCACCCCTGGCTCTCATCAATCATAAGGCTGTTTGCAGTGTTTGATTACCGCAATTAATAAACCTAGGAAGCTTGACCCTCTTCGCGAAAGGTAAGCAATCCAAACACAACCATTCACAGCTATTCTTGACTTTGCTACTGTGAACGCGACGTATGTGTCAATTCTCACCATCATTGTCTTTCCACGTAAGTGACGTTGCAAGTTCGGGCCAATTAGCTTCTCACGCCAAGCGTATCACAATGATAGCCTGAAGTATGCCCCATTCAAGGATTGCTCGCTGCAATACCTGTTTGAGAGAACGATGCGTGACTACGTTAATTGCATATGCGCTCAAACATCACAGGTAGGAAAAGAAACCGAATTCATGCCACTGAACAGGTCGACAGTGAGAAATATCTTATCGAACGGCAATTGATTAGGATCGTGTATTGACATGGCCATCCTGGAAATTAAACCCCGGGGACCATGGCCAAATATATGCAGAGAGAAATAAGGTAAGCAAGCTATTTCTTGTTCATATACTTTTTAGTCCAAGACGCATATCTAGATAGTCACTTGATGGCAGTGGAGGTTCTCTAGTATATAGAAATTTGATCAAGAACACAAGTCTAATGCCTGGGTTCGCAAGTTCGTAAGTACGTCACTGCGTCAGTGTTATGAGTACTTTGGAGGCGTAGAATCTATGTATACTGAATACTGATGGACAATGTATTCTTGTCATCTTATTGTAGCATTGTGCTTTTCCGCATTAGCATGTTACTTCGTCCGCCTCTTATGAAATTCATTCGCTGGACTCTGGATATCGTGCTGGACTCGCCGGCTAATATAAGGCCAAGATCACTGTCCCATTGCGTTTGTGAACTATTTATTTGTGGTCCATAGTAAGAAAAGATTTCTCATTTCACAGACGCAAGTCACGAAAAAAAACACTTCTGACAATTTTTGAAGTGTGCGTTTGCATTGTTACTTGATGCATAAGTAAGCAATATTTGTTCATGTTATCCTTTACATTAGCGTTTTGTTACATCCAATGAAGAATTATTGTGAATAATACGGAGTAATTATGAGTAAAATAAAAAATTAGAGAAATTGACATTTTTTCAAAATTTGGGACAGCTCAGGAAAATTTTTTAGCCAACTAAAACTTTTGTAAAATTTTGTTATATGGTGCTATCAGTCGGAGCACGGTTGCACCATATCCACAATGTATACATTTAAACAGCTTCTTGGAGGTACAGAACTGCAATATACAATTGAATAGTATATTCATANNGAAATAAACCCGAATATTTCGGCTGACACTCGTCAGNGGTAATCGTCAGCAACTAGTAGAGATTCTCTAGGCTATGGATGTTCGTTGTTCATATTCTAAAAGTAATATGTCTCGTCTTGCAGTCACTTCAATACTAACCCGCAGACAATGTGAGTGAAACAACGACTATGCAATACAGTGGTAGGTCTACTTAGCATAATTCCACTTTGACCGCGCTGCGTCATACGATACATATTTTCTACATGGGTGGCTGGGGGCGGCTTAGCAGGAGAGAAATTCGGAAATTATTCCATTATAGTTTCGCATTAACGATGCTGTGTTATAACGACAAGCTCATAAACAGTGTATGATNACGTTAAGCCAGGCGGTTAATTGCAAGTAATACTGAACAATTTGTACATTAAACCTTCAAGGAAATCCCACATACNTCTTTNGAAACATGATTATTNGAAAGCCCTACGAATGATGTAATTGTAAGAGAAAGAGATTTTGATGGGTTAGCAATACCAGACCAGCTTTTCAGGTAATTATTACAGNGAAATACACAATGAAAATGTGCCAACATTTGCCTTATCACTAAGCCTAATATGTCAAACTATGCCTCACGGGTCATTTCGAATCACCGCATACTAGGGCCAAAATATAATTATTGTATTGTTCGTTGGNNTATGCAACAAGGTATGGATTTTCATTGTTCATTAAGTCAATGTTCATTGGTCACCNTCTGGAAGTAATATGTCTCGCCGAGTTAAATTAACTTCGACCTTCAACTAGTATAGAGGAAAGTATGGTTATTGGAATGGTGCGTTATAAGATAATTATATGGGCTCATATTTCCAAAGTCACAGTTGCATATCCCTGTATCGTTACGTGTCCTGTGCTGTTGTTAAGATGAATGAAGAAATTTCGTGAAGCTGATTTCATATTTATGAAATGAAACTGCTGCGGCCCGTTTCCAAATCAAATTTCGACCATGACCTCAATATATTGGAATTAGATTTCGAACAATAGTCGTTTCAAGCGTCATGGCACCAGAGCTTCGATATCTACATAATTTCCGTAATCCAATTCCNCATCGCAGGGCAATCTTCATCACGCGGGTATCCTATGTCTAGATCGCACTTAATCGCTTTGATCCCCATGATCTGGCACTCTGGCAGGTTATAATATTTTGAAGTTATTTCGATTTAGCGTCTTGCATGAAAGAATAAATGCCTTTTTATTCTTTAACGATGTAGGAGAGATACGAAAATTGATACCGCCGTCTCAAATTTAAATCACGCTAATTGGAAATTGATCAGTTCATGATGAAATATGATCAAATTGATGGCGCTTAATCANACGCTGACGTGTCGGGCAGGCCCAGCGTGATTGCTGTCTAATGGTGTTGGTTACGCCCATAATGTCGCATATCATTCACATACTTTTGTGCGGGATATATACTTAGAAATTTGGCGAAGAAATTAATGCGCTGTGATATGGAACTTTCCTATTGCATGATAGTTCGAGCAATCTAGTCCAGTTCATATACGACTGGAGTCTTGAGATATCATAGATGAACGATTTATTTTTTTACCATCTGGAAAATAAAGCAATCGACAAATGCAGACCCGCCTGCACTCCTTACACCAGNGGTTCTCAACCTTTTTGTCTTCGTGGACCCCTTTTAGACCGNCANGGACTCCGCGGACCCCCTCAAGTTTCAGTTGAAATNTAGCTCAATTCCATCTAACCATAATCTGTCCTATGAAAATACTAGCCATAAACAGTAACAAAATTACTTTTCGTGGAAATGACATCATCATTCTATGCGTAAAAATTCGGTATCAGTACGCAGTCGTGTCTTGGAAATCAGCGCCTTCGATTTGTTATACATGATTGCCTAAAATTTATAACCNTAAAGATAACTGAGGGCGAATTTATTATTAACGTGTAACGCTTGCAAAACACCTTTGAGTATGATCGCAACATATGTAGCACCAAAATTGATAAATAGATTTTTTAATGAACGTTAAGCCATTTCCATGTAGCGGCTCACATTGAACTTATTCTGTAGTATATTGGTAATGTATATTACATGATGTAAAAAGATTCCGTGGCGACGTTTTAATCCCGTTACTGAGACAGATTAGGAAAAATACTTCATGAAGTTCTATTGAAAACTACTGTTACTAATTTGCTAAGACTTCAAATCCAAAACGATTTGTAAACCTTTCGAAGTCACACTGATTATTCTTACTATGCTCCAACTTGTTGTTTTACGACAAAATCCATCAAAACACCAACTAAACGACAATATATATTTTTATCAGACGGCCATGCTGTTGAAGTGAGTCTTGAAGTTTTAGTAGGTATGAAACAAAACTGCATCGTGATTTCCCTATAATTCAATAAAAATAAAAATTAGGTTATCAATTATTTTTCAAATTTAGAGGCTTTGCGGACCCCTTGAAATTGCTTCGCGGACCACCAGTTGAGAACCACTTCCTTACACCTTACAGCTTAGAGCAAGACTCAATTGGGGACGTCTAGCCAGATATCTGTTTTATTAAGTCATGATAAATACGTGACGTCACATCATATAAAAAGTCGCCCACCCCTAAAAACTTTTTTCATAAGCCCCTTGCAAATCCTCATAACGATAATAATATACTTAATCAAACTGCATTGAAAACTACACCCTTCTGGAAAATGCGGAATGTTCAGAGAATGTCGCGGTGAACAGCTTGCTGTATTTACAAATGTTCCAAAATTTATTGTAATATTCAACCAACCATTATCATTAATTTGCAATTACCTCATGTCGCGTTTTCGCTACGAAATTTTACAGTCACCTCCAGGCCAGAAGAAAGAGAAAGATAGG
>ATSW01099015.1:0-10244 GCA_000444245.1 Botryllus schlosseri | reverse complement strand
GTAAATCTGGTAACGTGAGCAGAGAGGACAAGAAATTGATAGCAATATATTTGCAATCCCCGGTCTTACTGACCGATTTTAGCATGAATTATCGAAAGTTTTCGCGCTTCGCACTGGCTCGCTAAACAGTACAACTGATTCCGTGGCAAAAGCGAACAACGTGATGAGGGGGGGGAGGGCGGTCGGTTTATCACCCTATGGGAGCTTTTATCGGGGGCCTGACGAAGTGACGTTTCGTTCCTGCCAACGGGTATACGCCCGAAGATGTATAATTATTATTGAGGGGTCATACCTTTTCAAACACACATCACTCAACTCTACCGGTAAATCTGTTTACGTGAGCAGAGAGAGGATAAAAATTGATCTCAATATACATGCAATTCCCGATCATATTGACCAATTTCAATCATTAATTAGTAAAATTTTCCGCGCTTCGCGCGTCTAGGCAAGAGTAGCTGCCTCAGTGAATGGACATGGACACCCAATGTAGATACATAGTATCAGCAAATAGCGGACAGAAGAATGGGGGTCTGGGGGTGAAGTTCTCCGGAAGTTTGGTTTATCACCCGATGGGGGCCCAGGACCAACGTTTTTTGTTTGGGGGGGCTGACGAAGTGCTGTTACGGCCCTGGTAACGAATAATTTTACCTACGGGCACGCCCGAATATGTTTAATTATTACTTACGGGCCCTTTATTTTCCTATACAACAGCTCACTCAGCGCTACTGGTAAATCTGATTACGTGGGCTGAGAGGATAAAAAGTTTATAGCGACNTNTATATGTAATTACCACCTATTCATTNATGCATTATAGNANATTTTGGNACCTAGGGCGACCNGGNCACACAAACTTTGCTGACCATCGNAATCNCGCTANGGGGTTNNTGNGGGCGAAGCCCTCAGAAGTTTGGTTTATCACGCTATGGGTGCGCAAGGCAATCGTTTTTAGGGGGGTTGACGAAGTGCTGTTACGGCCCTCCCTCTTACTCATTGTCTTTATTACATTCCTCACAATATGAAATTGGGGGGCGCTGGAGCACGATCATTTTTGAAAGGGGGCGCTGGACGAAAAAAGGTTAAGAACCACTGCTCTAAATGATTTCGGTGAATGAACATAAATTACACATCATCTTTTGACGACTCCCCCTCGAAAAAAATACGCATATAATTATAGGAAATCGAAATAGGCATTTCGGCGTCGGTCATTACCACGCCACGATGCACGAAGACATATGAAGTTCCTGCCAATATGGCACTACGAGAAGTGTGCCAAAAAGATTGTCAGCGAGAAAACCTTAGTCGAAGAGGATTGCCCTTATCTTGACCGTAAACTTCGATGTATATAAGTCTAATTGCCCATGGTGCTTAAATCGCCCGTGCCGAATTATCATGTCGTCACAATCTGCACCCCAAATGACAAATAACATCCATCAGAGAAAAAATTTTTGCCAGTGAAGAAATACAATTTTGAATCATGTGTTTATTTAAGTTTAATACGTCATGCGTTTCAATATCTTTTGAGTATAGAGCGGACAAGAGGTAACAAAATGCCAACATGTAATGAAGTAATTGTACCAACGGACACGCCCGAATAGGTTTAATTATTGATTACATGACCTTCATTTTCCAAGACAACAGCTCACTTAGCGCTACTGGTAAATCTGATTACGTGGGCTGAGAGGATAAGACATAAATATGCAATTACCACATATTCATTCATGCATTATAAAAAATTTTGGCGCCTAGGGCGACCAGCCCACACAAACTTGGCTGACCATCCAAATCACGGGACGGGTTTATCACGCTATGGGTGCCCAGTCAATCGTTTTTGGGGGTACTGGCGAAGTGCTGTTACGTAGGTTTACCATATTTGGGAATCGGGAAAGGAGGACAGTTGTTCAAAATTTCAGACCTACAATACGTGAGTAAAATCCGGAAAAAATGGTAAATTTACCACAAAATTGCGGTTGGTTGACTAACAAAAGGGTCAACATTCAGGCTCAACTCCCGAAATACAGGTTTTTTTTCTAGATTTTACGTATGTTGACTAAAAATAAAGTCGTCGCTTACGTTCGAACCACGATTTCCTGTTTAGCATCATTTATGCACATTTTCACTCGAAATCATCCACCATCTTAGCTCTAAAAGCTGTCAAGGAGGACGAATTACCATAAAAGAGGACACTTCGGCGTCCTCGAAAGACATTCTCAAAAACCTGAACAAGGAGGACAATATGGGGGTGGGGGCGCTAGAGCACGATAATTTTTGAAAGGGGACGCTGGAGGAAAAAAGGTTAGGAACCACTGCGCTACAGTCTCACGAATTCCAGCAGCGAGGAATCCTTTTGAATTTTGCATCAATGAAACATTTGAAAAGTAACGCCATGCCATGATCAGCTCTTTTCTCGCATAACTGACCCTAAATATCCCGCAAAACGCTTTGCTTAGCCTAATGCTGAATGAACTTTATTGACGTTTATAAAGATTTGCATGGTTTTTCATCTCAAATGTGCCAATCTAGGGCACAAACGCGATGACTGCTTCTGTGGTTTGGCTGTTGTACGGTACTGGTTCTCAAAACTGGGGGCGCGAAATCATCTAATTGGCGTTCGAATTCGCACGAGAGAAATGATGTTTCTTGATCTCGGAATGAATTTAATGCGAGCTGAAACTTCAAACTTTCAACAACGGCAATAATCATATTTATACTAGGATTTTAATAACATAATTGCGTGCGTGCGTGCTTTTATGGTCTGTCTGTTCAAAATCTGTGCAAAATGATTAGAAAGGCACGAAGGTATGAAAGAATATGATATTTCCATCAAATATCATGTTGTATGCCAGTGGTTCTCAACCGGGGATCCGCGGGCCCCTGGGGGTCCGCGAAGCATTTTCAGGGGGTCCGCGAATCCTCTAAACTTACAAAATGATTGATTAATACAAGGCAGTTTCTCTTCATTACTGCTACAACTTCATTACTCACATCAACAGAACGGCCGTCTGAGATGAAGTATCCTACTGTGCAAACTCATTTTGATTGTCAAATTGCAATAGCCTACTGATAAAACAGATTGCCGTTTAGAGATGCTTTGTTCGGGTTTGTGGAAAAAATAAAAAATTCGGAATATTAAGGTCTATCAGCGTGACTTCAATCCCTTTTTCCGGTGACATACACAACCACTATCCCAGAACAACTTCAAAATGAGCTGCTGGATGAAAATGACTAGGATGGACGTTATATGTTCAATGAAAAATCTGAATCTCAATTTTGGTGGTATATAAATGTTGTGATCATACTCAAAGGGTCGTCGGTGCCCGTTATTATACCATTCGCCACCACCTATATTTGTAGAAATAAATTTTCGGCACTCGTTCATATCAAATCGAAGAGACGGATTTTCTATACACGACCACGTATTTCAGCAGCTACAAAATTCGCTACCGTCTACCAGTGTGATGTTAATTTGTTGCTATTTGGTAGGGATGGTGTGAACCTCTGAAAGGTTCAGGTTCGTGTTTACGCGAACCTTTTTGAAAGGTTCTGTGTGAAACGAACGTGAACCTCAAGACGTCAGGTGACGTGATAATGCTAATTCCTATTTTACATTTCAGTGAAGCGATATACATTAATGCACACGATACCTAGCGACGACTCGGTCTACATAATGCGACAATGCTGAAGTATCCTACATACTGACGTTTTAAACGTCGTCAAATGTATTAACTGAAGCAATCAAATGCTGTAATAATCCCGAAATCAATATCTTCCGTCGCTTTGCCAACAATTTCGACGAGGATTTGCAAGGGAATATAAGCTCACGTCTTAATGGTCTAGGCCAGACCGGCAATGTATTCGGCGTCTTGAGTGTTGCTACGTTGATATTGAGCAGATTGTAAAACGGCTTTTACCCCATTAACAAGTTATACAGCAGTATTAGCCAACACCCCAATCGCACGGATTTGGTTTTTATGATACAATAAACATATGAAATCGAATTGAACCCGTACGCTTGCGTTTTACATCAGACAACGATATCAATTTCATTGATTGGTTGAGTAATCATCATTCCCTGACTACCTACATGTAGCGCATTTCGCTTTTGATGTTGTGTGATCGCGCGTCAAGCTCACAGCAGAGATTCACTAAATATTGAAAAACAGAAAGCTGGATCTTTCGAGCAAACTTTTGTAATATAGCAGGTAAAACTTTGGAGATTATCAAGGTGCATGCTCGTTTAGTGTCGATTTTTTATGCTTCCAGCGCCATGCATAGATTGACCCGCAGTTGAAATGCAATAAATATCAACCAAAGGTGTTATAATGACGTAAAAATTGTAACACATGAAAAAGGTTCACAGTGCAGAACCTACCAAGGTTCGTTTGTGAACGTGAACCTCTAAATTTCCGAGGTTCACACGCAGAACGCGAGCGTGAACCTCATGGTCACACCATCCCTACTATTTGGCACTAGCCTGTAATTAATATTCATAAAACACAGATGGCGGTTGCACGATAATTGAGCTTGTTTGTGGTATTCATGGTGTTTATCTACTATGGTCATTAGGGTTGTTCATAATTTGGAAAATGTTTGGAATACTGCGTATCCATGGCTTATTCTGTAGATTATTGTTAAAAAACAATAATGGGCCTGAAAGAAGCTCGCAGGAAAGCCGGTAAGATTTGTCTAAATGCGTTTGAAAGTAGCCGTCGGCGAGTGGGCGGGGCATCGATGAAGTGGGCGGGCAAACAGAAGCCAATAATCTTGATTGGTTGAAGCCGGTAATAATCAGCTACTGATTGGCTGAAAGACCGACTTTGTGAACACTGCTGGTAACGATTTCTGTCTGCTGTTGAGCAGTGGTTTCTGCTGATGGCATTGCAAACATGATATATTGCCTTTGTTAATGTTGTCATCGAGAGTCTATAGTACTACATTGCATGCAACCCACTAAGTCAGTGGTTCCCAACCTGTGGTACGCGTACCACTAGTGGTACGTGGAGGTCTTCCAGGTGGTACGCGAGTAGATTCTGTTTTTTTTGCGACCGAAGGCACTTATTAGTTAAGGTGGGGTTGAACACCAAGATTGTTCTCCAATAAACTTCAGGCTTAGCATGGCCTCCTTGTTCTCGACTCTAGCTTAATTCTCACTCCCCAGCTGATAATTTTCCCTTCTACGTGGGAGTGCGAGCAAGGATTTTCATCTCTGATGACTATCAAGTCGAAGAAACGAAACCGACTTGTTGCGCCCATGCATGACTTTCGATGCGTTGTGAGCAAACATATGCCACGCATCGACTGGCTAGTGCAGTGGTTCTCAAACTTGGGGGCGTGAAAACAGCATTTGAAGGGAGGCGCGAAGCTGCGGCCAACTGCAAATATTTTTCGCGCTTCGCGCGATTTATCTCCACTTCATTGTTTTTAATCTGTGTATAGTCCTAATAGCATATTTGAGAATTCTCTTATCAACTGTCATAACCTTCCATGCCACCAAATTATTCGTTGAGATTGCTGGCATTCTGCTTGCATTTTGTGATATGACGATAAGGGGGGCGTGAAATTTTTTACTATCATAAACGGGGAAGTGTCTAAAAAAGTTTGAGTTTGCAGCCATCGCATTAAAACGATTGACGTTTTTGTTTGCTGTTATTTATTATGTTGTTCTTCTTGTGGTTGGTGGTGAAAAAACAATTCCATGCATCCCATTAACCCTGGCTGATAATACCTAGCTTCATAGTATTTGCTATTACGCCGCGCATAGGGCAAATACGTCATTATGACGTCATAAGTGACGGAAACCTTTTTTGACCGCCTTCAGTGCGCGAAACTTATGTAGGTGGTACGCGAGCACTGCATAAAGCCTCGAAATGGTTCGTGGGTGAAAAAAGGTTGGGAACCACTGCACTAAGTTATTATCTACCTGCAGAGTGTGTATACAAATGTTGCTATGTATTGCACAGGTGCTCTCGCTAGTTGAGATATGAATAAACTAGATGCATGCATCTTGCTACCTTCGACCTTTCCAAAACTTACTGACAGTGAGTGAAACTCAAAAATTTCCCACCAGTAGTCAACATCTCAGTAGTACTTGTTATGTCTAGTCGACGTCTCACCAATAAACGAACACATATTACACTTTTTATTTACGATTGAATGAAGGCGAAAAGCACTATTTACAAAATGCTTTTACAAAGTACGCTGCAGGATCAGTGTTGCATCGTCAGGCACAAGTTGCAGATTACAGGCTTTTGATTAGAGTTGACTTCCTGCTGTCTCCAACTGTCTTGCTATGCTGTGCCACAGCTTGCAGCAGACTGTCTGTTTGTTGTTCATTGTCAGTAAAGATTGCAGCATAGTCTGTGATTAGCTTTACACCTTGATCTGCGGCATCATTAACGACTTTGACAGAACTGATGTAGGAGCTCATTCTGGTGTAGGAATCTGATAAGTTCCAAACATCAACCGGTTGAGTTAGCCACGCCTCAGAGCATTCAAAAAGATCAAATAAGTCACGCCCCAGAGCATTCAAAAAGATCAAATATGTACCCCGACTGTGGCCCAATAAAATTAGACAAAGTAGTGTCCTTGTTGATATGTACAGTTGCACTTAACGTGGCCGGGCCCCTTCTGAAACTTGGGTTCCAATGCTCACTCGGCGAAAAACAAGGCATATACGGCGGTTTCATCCACGATATACCAGTCATACCTTAAAATCTTTTGTAAAGCAGCTTTGGAAACTTGTTCATCATGTTCCTTGTAACTCAATATGTCCTTGGTGAATCTCAAGGGATTATTACCGGCTGCATCACGACCGATGCTGGAATCAACCCATGCAGGTATATAAAAGTGAACTAAAAACAAATTGAAGCGATCCAGTGGTTCCACTTCTTCAGATTTTTAATGTAACTGATAAGCCCACATAAACATCTTCAGAGCATACAAAAATGTGCCCATCCATCTTGCATTGTGTGTTGCACCAGGTTGTGATGATGTATATCACTATATCTTCACCTGCACCGAGAAGAGCAAGCGCATCAGCCACACATTGTCAGTAGTCATCCCGTGTGAAGAAATATTTTCTGGCCAGTAGTAGCTTGAAGTTATCAAATGTCATTGCTGCTCGTCAGAGTCTTGAATTGCTGTTTTCTGTCAAGACTGCTCGAGCTCTTCTTAAGGTGGGCATACCATGTGATTACGCTATCTTTCGTGCAGGTTTTGAAGTGATCGCACCACATGTGATTTCTGCATTGACGCAATCCTCGCCATTTCCCACACTGCCAGTACATCATCCACCACCACAGTACATAGTTCATGAGTAGGGGTTGACTGAGGACTATGCTCTTTCAGCTACAGAAAGTATCTCATTACTTCTCGTATAGTAGGTAATCTCGAGCAAGTATGTCCGACCAAGTACGGTACTGCTCATATTTACATCTTGTTCTTCGCTGCGGCATGTGTTACAATCTTAAGACGTTTTGCCTCTACCATGACTGCAATATTGTTGCTCCAAATCATAAACTATACTGTTATCGACTCTAAAGCATTCAAAGAACACGTGTTACAGTACTACTAATGACTCATCAACTCACAACACGCTTGTACAGAACAACAGCCGCTACCAACAGACTCGACCTCAGCAAAGCAGACTTTCAATTTAGTAAAGCAAAGCACCCGAATCCGAGTCAGCTGTTGCAGAAATCATTGAAGCTTAGCCGATTACCCAATCAAGAACCGTACTTTCGTGATTGCTCGCCTTTTCGCAACTCTGCTGTCGTTGGCCCGCCAACTCTTCACCAACGACTTTCAAACGCATTTAGACAAATCTTACCGACTTTCCTGCGAGCTTCTTTCAGGCCCATTAGTGTTTTTTAACAATAATCTACAGAATAAGCCATGGATACGCAGTATTCCAAACATTTCCCAAATTTTGAACAACCCTAATGGTCATTCACACCAGACCAATTTTCTTCATTTTTATTCCGTAGCTTCCGATTTATTTCATGACCTACTTTTAGGCTTTTATAAGATACCGCTTACACGGATGAGATGGCGAGGAGGATCTTAGTCAACCTCCAATACATGGGTAGGTATTCTGGAGTCGACCTCGGTCGGACTCGAACGCGCAACCCAGTGGTGTTGCAGCTGTGAATTATAGCCTACCACTACGCTATATTGCCAAATTAGGCTAAATTTGAACTAAAACTTTAGGGGGGTCCGCGGGGTCCTTGACGTTCCAGAAAGGGTCCGCGAAGACAAAAAGGTTGAGAACCACTGTTGTATGCCATTCAATGTGAATCGGAGAAACAAGGATTTAAATTGAAGTGGCTTACAACGTTGAAGTATGAACATGCCTGAATAGTGTACAATCCTGAGAAGCGAATTTCATGGCTGCCCAAAATTTACTCAATTGAATTCTCTTGACTTCAAGAAAATTGTTTGTGCAGTGAAGTAGTGCCAAGTTAGTATGACATGCGGCCTGCGTCATTGTTTGTTTTGGTTTGGCTTATGGTTTTTTGAAGCTATAGGCTCATGTGGTATAGTTGAAGGTATCAGACACAAAAATTAGTAAAATATCCATATGCTACGAGCTGCCATTGCACATGATTATTTTTGATAGCAAAATCAACTAAAAATTATCTGCGCTCGGAACGATCTACATCCAGCTCGTAATTTGTGTTTTTTGTGTAGCCTGGATTTCATATTTGAGAAACCTCTCAACAGGAAGAGGAGTCAGGAAGATCGCCGGCAATAGAACCGTGGTCGAAGAGCGCGCCGAATGGCTTTGTCCTTGCAACCTGTCCAACAACCCCGAAACATGTGCCGACGATGTTTATAACATGTTTTCACGTATGCAGTGGTTTATTGTAATTCATATAAAATTAATTGAGCGTACTTATAGATCGTCAGCTCCCCGTTAAAATACTCCCATCACGCTTCCTCGAGTCATGTTTCACAAAATGTTTCGAACTATTTATTTTATCCCGCAGCGAACTACGTGTCGAAATCGAGGAAAGAGGCACTGTAACCATTTTTAAGAGTGAGAGCCCTTTGTACATTAAAGATGCTTTGAATTTTTGTTGGTCAAAATGAATATATAAGTATAATTTTATTTGAGATCTGGGGGTGGGGGAGCTAGAGCTAGGAAATTTTCGAAAGGGGGGCGCTGCAGGAAAAAAGGTCAAGAACCACTGGATTAAATAATGCAAAGGCAGAAGAGGATGAAATGGTTAGCTTCGCTTCGCAGAAGGCCAGTAATGCTTGAAAAAAACATTTCATCTTTCGCATTCATTCCGGCTACAACGTCCTGCAGACTATTTGAATTATATTCCCCTGTTGGTCGATGTCCCAAGAGTTATCGCAATTAACGACGAACTATTGATCTATTGCATGTGATTATATGGCCGTTGGAAGACAATGCACCGAATTCGTTGAAGTCGTCATTTCGTAGAAGGCTTGAATATTCTTATTCGAAAGGAGGCGTATAATGATACAAACAAATGACGACGTCTAAAGTCGTTGCTGGTGGCTTTTGTGCCCCGAAAAGTCCCCGTCCTGGCACTTGGGTGCTCTGCTTGTACAATAGGAAATTCTCAAATGAACAGAGCAGATCACAAGCAAGTGATGATAGGCTACATAAATTCCAAAGGATGTCCGTGATGCGTATTCTACCAGTCAATTTAACTTGGATATTTGACTTTCAAATAGTGATTTACTGCTGGCCGTTGTCATGAGGCCTTTATAGAATTAATGGAAATGCTTAAATAGTAAATGGGTTGGGCACTTCTGGTATATAGCTATAAGCTAATCACGATGATAACTAACCAGACAATACAAGGGAGCGGTGTCAGTGGTTTCTCTTGAATTTCCCTCGCCAGCTATTCCGCAATTACAGCAAGTTAATCAACTGCTTTCAAACTCAACATTTGTCTTTGAACTAGTCTACATGGGCGTGCGCAGATGTCTTGGCTTCAGATCTTGCGATGGGTTCTAATGCTCGCGACCTGACGTCACTAGCTGGTACTTTTATCCGCCCAAGACCCGCTATCCTACAATACGACATGATATTATTGCCAAAGTAATAGAGGATGATAATATATCATTTTAATAAAGTTACTCTTACAGCAATAACACAGCAAATTGCTATACCATTTCTGTTGCGTCTCCAATCAACATATCGCTGTGAATGTGGGTTTCAACCAGTGGCGGCTCGTGACAATATCGGGTGGTGGGGCAAGGGCTGCGAGCGA